>BMAO01021462.1:0-49531 GCA_019973975.1 Trichonephila clavata
AAGAGGGAAAAGCCTATACTGAAAAGTTTATGCAACGTTAGCTAAACTGAGGGAAAACAAACTGTTTGACAAGGAAGTGGAAGAATTTCGAAAAGAACTTATTGACATAAATATAGAACACCACATCGCGCTTTACACACCCGCCTTCAAGTACTGACATCGAGATGGAAAGGGAAATTTCCATGGGATGTTATATTTCGAAAATCTCATGCAACGCTGATCGCATGCATATCAGACCTTCCGAAGAGGCAAAGTGGAGGAAGAACAAAAGAAAATTTTAATGACATTAATATAGAAAGCACGCACACACCGGAGGTTACACCGAGAGGAGAAGGGGAATTTCAAGGCAAAAATTATATGACTGAAAATCCAAGTCATGTAATTAGTACCTAATCAATGGGAAAATAAAAGTTATATATATAAAGGCACAGGTTTTCTGAAGAAGGGGAATAATACAACAAAGCATTGCAATATTAGTTTTAAATTTTGATGAAAAATCCATTTTAAATGCAAGGTTAATCTAAAATTACTCATACTAAAAGAGCAGCAAAACTTCAAAGAAGAGACCATAAAAATCAATGGAAAATATATATCTGTATCTTTGAATGTTAAATTGTCTAATATTATCAAAACATTTTTGGTGAATTTTCATCGTAATTACACACTAGAAAAATTTCCGATTTACTTTCAGAACTTTCATGTGTAAGGTATTTTAGAGCTGAAATCAATGTTTTTATATATCTCATCGAGGAAACGGGACATTGTTAAAGCTTTCATTCTAATAAAGTCACAAAGAGTTTTCATTCTAATCCAATGCTTTAATCTTCGAATCAGCTAATTCTACCCATTTCGCGAATACCAACGAATTATTGACGAGAAATCTGAAAGATACTTAGTTCCTCTTTGTTTGAAAATTATGGATTGAAGCACGTAATGTTCATATATGATATAAATAGGATTTATTAGAATCAAAATATTACCCTAATATTAAATTTCATTTAAAATTCAACAAAACTTCTAAATAAAAATTTAAAGATTGAATTTAATCTATTAAAATTACATTATGCACTGTTTTGTTTAATTTGATTATACTAAGTGTATTTTCAATCATATTTTTCCAAATTTGTGGTTAACTTTCAATGTCTGAAATTTTCTGATAACAGTTTCGACATTTTGTTTTAAATTTTTCTTTACACTCTCCCATAAATTTTTCTTTGAAAATATGCGAAAATCTAAAATGTCAATAAAATTCGATAATTGTGAATTACAATAAATTTATACATTAGAAGTTACATGTTTCCTTTTGTTATTTTACATACTAAATATGAAAATGTTTCAACTATTCTTATATTGATCCTTATTTTAAAAATGTCACTTAAATAGCAATTAATCTACACTGCTGGCCACCATAAGTGCAACCCTCTGATCGAAAGCCCGCAACAACATGAAATTTACAACATCTATTAGCGGAGGTGAGATACAACACTAGAATTTCAGCAGACATCACGCAAGCTTCCGTAGCGCCACCTCAAAGCGCTATTTAAGGCTTGAGATTTCGACGATTTCGTCAGCACCAGGCTTTGTGGTTTTTCAAAAACTATCAGTTATTGTCTCAGAAAACAGCGATCAAGTTTTGATCATGTATCCGAGACTGACAGAGAAGGATAGTGGTCACCGATTGTGATTTATCTTTCAGCGAAATCGGTAGTCGTTGACGAAACCAACAACTGTAATGCGGATATGTGACCTGATGCAGGATGGTACGATGGACTGACGTGGTCGATCGCATCCACCTCAGTGCACCACTTCGCGAGGACAGGCATAGTGCGCAATGGCAGGACGGGATAGCCCAGTCACATCACGAACCATAGCACAGATTGTAACGCATCTTTCAGTTCAGCGCATCAATCGACGCTGCTTATAGTGCAGAGTGGTTCAACCACAAGACGTCCATTGCTTGGTTCACCCTTGACGCAGAACCACAGGACGTTCTGCTGCCAATAGTGCGATGAAAGAAGGATGTGGGTGGCAGACCGAACCGTTGTTCACTGACGAGTCACGCATCTGTCTGCAACACCACGAGGATCGGATCTCGAGTTCGAGACACCGTGGAGAGAGATGCTGAACAGCTGCGTTGCAATCAGCCACACTGGTCCTGCAATCGGGTATTATGGAATGGATTGGTATTGATATCACTTCGCACTTCTAGTACGCGTTGCTGCACTTTAAGCAACCGAGCCATCTGAGGTGTTGGACAGTTGTCCTTCTTATTCAGGGCTTCACACAGCCATATTTCAAAAGAATAGTGCGCAACCATGAAGTACCTATTGTCCAAAGCCGTTCTTCTTCAATCACTAGATTGAATTAAGTTTCCCTGGTCAGCCTTTCGCTCTCCAGATCTTCTTGCCGATAGAAAACATGTGGTCCATATTGCTCAACGACTGACCCCGATTACACACACCCCAGCTCACACCATATCAACTTTGGCAACGTGAAGCTACTGTTCTGCTGTACCTCAAGAACACATCCAGTCTTTGAATTAATGCCGAGCCGTGGCAGCGGTGATCTCCACCAATGGCGGCCACTCTGGTTACTGATTCCAGTAGAACCACTTCACACAGAAGTCTATAAATTTAATCATTTTATACTTGGTCAACATGTTATTTACAAAGTAAATTTTGTTGTTATCTCTTGTCTTCTTATGTTGCATTTACGTGGCCAGCAGTGCATATATAGTTTACAATTTATTACTAACTTTGCATTCAGTAACCTTTAACTACATTAAAAGTATGTTTTTAAATTCATTTTCTTAAAATTAAATTTTACATAAATGCTTAATAATACGTTTTTCTTTTTAATTACTTTATTGCAAACTCCTATATTCAATATTGTATAACATGAGGCTTACATTTGTTATTGGCAATAACATTTCTAATTTAAAGTAAAATATAAATACATTTATGATACAAATAAAAATGAAATGGAAGGTTGGGAATACAAATATAAAAGAAATAGGGAGGCGCTATAAAACATTAAAATTTGTGCATTAAACAAAGTTTTTAAAGCATCAAGCTTCAGAACAATTACAATCAAACAAATTAATAAAACAGGTAGCTGAAATAAAAACGTTTCTGACTTATTCTAAAATTTTCTGTTTACAAAAATAGGTAAATCAGTCGTTCCATTAGTTAACATTCTCCACCAATATGAACAAATATCATTATCACTTAAGTTTAACTCTATAAATAATTCTTAAATTTATGTCCTGAAAGAATCTGAATAGCTTAAACCACGAAAAATTTATACATTTGGTCTTTGATAACTTTGATAACTTTAGTCCACAAAGTTTTAGGTGAGGCCAAGAATACAGTGTTCCATAGGTCGAAACAGTTTCCTTCAGTTCTTCTAGGCGTTGCCTTCAATAGCCATCCGTCTATCATTGCCGAGATCACCACAGAGTATGGCCCCGGAAATAAGAGAAGAGCTTCCACAATGAGTTTTTCTGTAGAAGAGACAGCAAATTATGGAATGAAGAGAACGAGTCAGTGCAGATAAGAAATTAAGAGTTCCGCCCTGACAAAGTTTTAATCAGTTTAACTCAAAATAATGCAGAGTAGTTCACAAAACAGGGTATTCATTTCTTAGACCGATGTTGGAAAGTTTTCCTAACTCTTCCTCAAAATAACACAGACAAGAGACTGACCCTCCTATTCATTTTACCCCTAGCTGTGAAATAAATAGTTTTATATTCTTCAAAGACTTCATTGTATTAGTTACACAATATTGATATTGATATTTTTAGGGAAACTTTATGGGAATGATTGTGAATAAAGTTCACACAACATTTCATACAAATTAAAAATATTATTATTATTATTATTATTATTATTATTATTATTATTATTATACATATTATTATTATTATTATTATTATTATAAATCTGCCTTTAATTAAACTTAAAATTGATTGAAATCAAAGAGAATATTTACAGAAATGAATTGTATGTATTCGATGGTTTTCACAGCACCAATAAAATAGGATGCTATGAAGTTATTAAAATAGTATGATTTATCAATAAATTCAATTTAAGTAAGCTTTAAATATTGCATATATTTATTAAAATACGTTAAGTAAAAATCTATTTAACCTTTTTCACACCTTCTTCAACATTGGTTAATAATATATTTTCTACTTTCCCAAACAATAAACTTACCTCTTATTTTTCCAGTGGCTGCAGTAGCTTAGGGCCAAGGTAACGGACTCAAAAGTCGGTATCCAGCGTGTCATGAGTTCGAGCCTAGAGCAGCTGAAGAGTCAGACAGCTGAAGACCCGCAATGTGCAGGGAGTGATGCACGTTAAATGGTTGAGATCTCAAACATCCTCCGTTGATGTGGTAATTAGGAGGGAAGGCCCTCAAATGTCATCCTCGTCACTGACCATTTGGTTCAAAATTACGAAGTCCGTCATCACCAAAAGTTCCCCGTGTCACTTAATTAGTAAACGTTAATATTTCACTCACTCACATTTTTGAAATGGGGCTGCGATTGTAACTAATAGGTGGAGACCTATTACATTCTTCAGGAGTATTGTACCGCTTTTAGAGAGGTACCATATAGTGAAATACCAATCAATGTGCAATGAATTTTGACATCAGTTTCCCAGAAGAAACACCTGATCTCTAAAGATGAAAATGATGTTAGACTTTAACTGCCGAGATCAAGCGAAACAGCATCTCTAGATCTTCTAACATGCCTTATAACCATACGCCGACATTGATCGCTGTCGATTTTGCATCATGAAAGCCCACCGACTAGGTTGACTGAAACCACAAATCTAGGCATACAAGGCAGGACAAACCAACTACACCACCCACACATACTTCACCAGGTCTGTGAAAACATATACGACATTTTGTACCAAAGAAACAAAGTAATTCATCTATTTTGAAAATTATAAGAGATTAAAGAAATAAAGAGAAAATTATTCATCATTGTATATCGTTTCGAATTTAAACCAAGTGAAGAGAAAAGTCTGTTCCTTTGAATTTGCATGTTACTATTTGTATAGATGTATAACTTTGAAATCCTTTTCCTTGACATTAATTACTATTACGAAGTGACCAGCGGAATGTAAAATACTGAATTTTGCACAATGTTTATTTCAGAAAATAACATATTTCATGAGAAATATCATATAATGTGTATATACTAATTATTATGATAGGATGTCAAAAGCAATTTTATAATAATTTAAACTTACTATATCATTTGTTATAATTTGATGGTACCACTACGAAGATTTATATAAAACTTTTTAAAAAGCACATCTGATATTCATAATTATTTCTTACTAACATAGTTTTTACAACTATTCTAATACTATTAGAAAACATGAGGGTATATGTTGAGGATGGTTGTTGTATTGCATCAAATATCTTTTGTTTTCCTTTTAATGTTCTTAAACAATTTAATTTATTTAACCTAAGAACACACAGTATATACATATTACACACACGTCTCTCATTATTAAAAGTAAATTCTTCAGTGATTTTTGCCTTGAAAATAATACATAATTTTGTATTTTGTTATAGTTTTTATAAAATATAAACGATATAGGAACAAAATGTGCTATTATTTTACAAATAAACTGGTTCATTTCTAAGAATTTTATTTGTGCTGTTAGAGAAAGATCTGTTATGTTTGATTACAATTGAGAAATTATTAAATGAGTCAGGGTTCGAATTATTTAAACTTAAACGAATAGGCAAAGAAAAATGCAATTACATTTACTTATACAATTTCGGCAAAAATCATTATTATCTGATAGCAAAATTTTATTTTCTGGCATTATGTTTGTATATTTACCTGAATTTCTATATTTTATTGATATCATGTGTGACATAACTACATGTCGTCAATAAAAACTAAACAATGGTTAAATAGTATACACCAACGTTCCATTGTAAAGTGTGAAATTAATTTATGTGTAGATGATAAATAGTTAAGTATTTATTAAGACAAATATGTTTTATTTTGTGCTATCGCGTATTTTAAAATCCGAAGACCACTTGAAAATATAGTTTTGCATTATTTTCTATTTCAACAAATATCAGGAAATTATTTACATTTTTCGTAATTCTCCATTAAGAAAATAGTTTGATTGACTTAATATAGTCTTAGTTACATTTAGAAATCGAATTGAAAATACCTGTGGTATCTTTTATTTCTATTCTTTATTACAGATGGTGCTACCAATAACGCGATCATGACAATATTTCATTTTCCAAAATTTAAATAATTTTCATCAATTGAAAAGCGTAATATAACCATGCTATTTCCATAATATTAATGGTAAGAAACCATAAACTTATTGTAGAATAAGTTACATTGATGAGTCATTCATAACATAGTACTTTTTGATGTAACCAAAATTATTCATAAATAATTGTTGTTTTCCATTTTGTAAAATTCTTCATTCCCTAATCGAAATTCCATTAGCTTATGTTTAACTGAAGATAAACTATACATCGGTATAGTCATGTATTAGAATTCTGTAAAAAGATTCAGAACGGCACTACACAATTAATCTCTTATACTGCTGTTGCTTGCTCTAAACATATTTAAATTATCACATCGCAAATAAACAGACAAGAGTCTTTAAAATATCTTGAAAATAGTTTTAAAAATTTAGGAGAATATTTTGATTAAACTTTATAAGCGGAGTTGTCTGAAATGCTTGATGCGCTTAACGGAAATGAAATCTATATTTAAATACTGCTAAACTAATATACTTAATTATGTATTAATTAAAATTTATTCTAAGTATAAAAGAATTATTTGTAATTGAAAAGTTGTTCTTTAAAAATATTCCTATGACTTAAATGAAATAACTATTACTTGCATTAATTATCTAATACTCATATATCAAATACGATTCTAAAAGCCACGTTAATTAAAAATATATAAAGATTTACTTAAAATCAGTATGGAAATATTTTTAACTTCAGAAGATTGTACATTTTTAATGTTTTCTGTTGAAACCAAATTACAGGTGGCTATAATGTTCATTAGATCACCAGGATATGTTACTTAAATGATGAATGGATTATATTGACATAGTCTACTATAAATAAGAATTTATAAATGAAAATAACACGGAGCTTTTTAAGTCACTTTGAATCGTTTTCATAACAAATGATAATTATAAACAAATTAAAATTATATCTAAATGAGTAAAAGGTAAAGTAAAATGTTGCATTAGTTGATACTGAAAGGTGTTTTTATACAATAATATATAATAATATACATATATATGAAAACTGATTTAAAGTATTTTATATATAGATTAATGAATTTGAAATTAAATTGTAAAAGATGTAATAAGTAATAAAGAAATTTAATTCATAGTCGTGATGTCTTTTTCAACCGATTTTATAAACATATGCGTGCAGGAAAAAGTCAATTATAGTGAATGAGAGTTGAAATGTAGGGGAAAAGTTTATGCTAACAGAACAGTCATAAGTCCTCTTTATCTGTTTTATACTTTCGGATAGTTATATTTTATTATGGTGTGGTGATTATTATGCTCCACTGAAATAGAGTAAATACTGCTGTTAAATTATAGAAACAAATATCACGAAATATATTCCCTCAATCATAGTTTTTATAAAAGAACTCATGAACTAGCGCTCTTCTGGATGACTCAACTTATCTGTCGTTCCCCATGGGCCTTCTGCACCAGGGTTGACGGTTCGACTCGACCTAAATCAGTGGATTTTCGCGTTCCAGAAACCGACAGCTGCCGTCGTATGGTTATAAGCGGTATGTAAAAGATCCTAGAATGTCGATTTGGCTTGGGTGCTGCAAAACAAATCCCTAGAACAGGTTTTCATCGTCGAGTCAGATAACGACCAGGAGGAAGCTGGCACAAAATCATCTGTGACGATTGGTATCCACCATAGCCACACACTAAAAGAGATACCAGCTCAAGAAATGTATTAGGTCAGCAATGGTAAATACACCAATCCACAGCCCATTAAAAATTTTAAAGTGCTTTGCCGTGATTAAACGAAGGAATTCAACATTTAAAAATGTGAATTTATAATACTAAACCACGGTATTTCAAATTAATGATTAAATTTCATATTAGTAATTTACTCTTATAGAAGAAATTTTGAGAAAAGCTGCTAAAATATGAAAATATTTTCAACGACAGAAGCATTCATCCTGACTATTTTGGTTCCAGTTGTGGCAGACCATCTTTAAAATGTAGGACTGTGTATCTGACATTTAAACTTTATAATCATTCTAAAGAATTAGATAACAATTCAGACCTATTGCTAAGAAGTACCCAGGATTATATGTTCATCGAATGGTTCAAATTATTCTTCAATGAGACCGTTCTTATTTCAGGAGGATAATGCGATCATCTGCACATCAAAATACACTGGCAAATAGGTTATTGAACACAATGAGATGTGCTACGGCTGTGCTACCTTCAGTCATCTGTTCTTAACATTATTAAACTTATAGAGCAGATATAACTTTGAGTAACAATTGAGAACTACTTTCTCCACTTTATCACTAGTAAAATTGAGATTTTATTTTGTAGAATGGACCATAAATATCATTCATTTATACATAGATCTATATACATAAATAAATCAAAATTTATAATTATTGTCCATAACACATTATTTGATTCCTTCATCATTCATCAGTGGCTCAGCGTCTATAGGCCTTTGGCCTTTATCAAAAGCCTTCCAGTTGTAGCTCTTCCTGCTAATGTTCTCCACTCTAGTTCTCAAAACTAGAGATCATTTTCAGCCATCACCAACAAGATATGCACTACCTTTCGCGCCAAATTATTAGTGATTCAAGACTTAGTGGTGCGGTTGGCTCTCATCCATTCTGACAAAGTGACTGCCCATTTAATTGGATGTATTTGAGAAGCAACGATGTCAGATTCGTACATACTAATAAAGCTCTAAATGCGATCTTCGCCATGTTCCATTTTCCTGAATTCCTCCAAAATAAATCTAAATCCTTTGTAGATACTATCATGTTCCCATCTGCTCGAGACATGACCAAGTGTCACATGCATAAGCACATCGATCTTCAAAGACTTTTATACAATATAACTTTGTATTTCTTTGATTAAATCCAATTCATATATATTTTCGTATTCCATTAAAACATGTAATATTAGCCAAAGCAATTTCTTTGGACATTATTTGATTAATACTATATTAACCTCCCTTATGAGTATCCTGTAAAATAGAATACATGCTAAGTATAGGGCGTTGTAACCTTATGGATACATGTCTAATTAGATGTACAACTAGTTGCAACCAACGGAGGAACATTATAAAGTGGATTTTCTCTAGGATTATATGAACATGTGCTAAGTTTAAATGTCTGCTTTTCAAAATTTTGAAAAATACAAAATTAGAATTATGTTACAAATATGTGTGATATTGCTCGAAATGTTCCTTGAGCGGGAATCTTTCCACGCGCGTTACGTATGTGTTGTCATTTTGTTCCATTTCTTCATCTTCTTCATCACAAATAGAAAATCCGTCAACGGTTTTTGCAATATTCTGTCTTAGCATCACTGCTGAATCTATTGACGATGCTATATTGGCAAGAAAAGTAAAATAACAACAAAGTAGTTACACAACCAGAAACTGAAACGAAACACGAACAAACGTGCGCCTTAATCAGAGTCGAAAGGAAAGATGAAATTTGCGTTCATATTCCCGGTGACACGCCAACACGAAAACCCGAGTGTAATGTTAACTTATGGAGTTTATAATTCAATTTACGTCTAAAGTATTGCTTAACGTATAAAACAAAATGCATCCTAAAGGATAAAAATAATATTTTGATTTCGATTTTTAAAATTTAAATATTTTTAAATATTTATTAAAAGCTTGAAAATTTTACATTTAGTGTGTTGAAACGATCATAAAATATTAATTGATCGGATAAAAGAGAAAGCGAAACTTTATTTTTATGCTCTTCAAACGCATATACTTTAAAATTTTAAACTAATTTATTTATGAGTAATTAAATAAGTCAGCATTGCATATTTGAATGAGGGAAAGTAAACTTAACCCGCCTTCTTGCGGAAGAATACATGAATTTTCCTCGCACCTTGGTGAAAGGTGGTAATTTATGACCTTTTCCGTGGATTGTGCACAGAGATGTTTTTCCTTAAATGGGTCTTATTTAAGAATCTATAGACATTCAAGATACTATTATTTAAATACATTATTCTTGAAAGTTTGAGTCTGTGCTTGAAAATAACTACAACATTGCTTGTAACAAAAGCTTTTCCTGTTTTATTCCACCTTCTTAAAATTATTTAAAAACTAAATAAGTTATATTTTATTAATAATTAAATGGAACAATTAATATTTGAAATGCATTTGAACTCGTCAGGATAAAGGAATCAGTTTTCGTACTTTTCTTACATATCTCCAAATTGAAATCATGTGTTTTTCCAAGTTTAAGTTATTTGAAGATTGTTGTTTAAACTGGTATTTTATAAGGCTTATTTAGTTATTAAATAAATGGATCGTCGCAGTCAAAAATTATTTTCTTCGGCTAAACGAAAGAATATAGACAGAATTTTCAGGAATTGAAAGAAAAGTTTGTATTTTTCTAAATTCTTGTTCGCTTGTTCACTTTAAATATTGTGAAAGTTTCCACATACTAAATGGATTTATTGATCATCGCATTTTAAATAAGATTCAAATATTCCGTAGATGAACACCATTGATTTAAAATAAATCAGAAAGTTTTCCGTAATTTTAAGAATATTTTAGTAACATTACTTAGTTTCTTCCTAAAACATAAATTTCAATTAATTTATCATTGCTAATGATGTTTTTATTCCATTTTTATTTCTTCACTGAAAATTCAACTTTAGAATAACATTGCAGAAATTTCTTTAATTTGTCTGAAAGCAGTATCTACATTTTGCATTTTCATTATAAGATAAAATATATATTATCTAAGATAACCTATCAATGCTTTTTCAAATGAATTGCTTAATGCTTATAGAATGCACTGCAAGCAAATACAGGCAATAGTACCATATTTTAAAGTTCGCTCAGCACCACTAAAGACCCAGCGGTAGGGAGCGATGCACGTTAAATCTGTCGAGAGCTCAGACGTCCTTCCTTTAGTGTGCGGTAGTTAGAGATGAGGCCATTCCCAGGTGTCATCCCCATCACTTGACCATGGTTCAAAATTACGAGGTCCGCTACCAGCCATTATTTTGTTTTACTGTAGTGTTTTGTAACAAATATATTCATAAACTGTTTTATTTTATTACCTTTCTTTATTTTAATATATTCTAGAAGTGTATATTGCAGCGCAGCATCACACTCTATTCCTGTAACTCCATCAAGCGTTTATTGCTAGAATTAGATATTTTTGATCCTAGCATTATTATTATAAATTATCTATGCTTGTATACGAAAATAATAAAATCATCAATAATTCATTCTGTTTTAAATTCATTCCAATAAATGTTTCAGATGGTCTAAATATAATATAAAGATATATTTTGTTTCAGGCGCCCGCAGGATTATAATGTTTTCCGAAGTGGCCCGCAAGAGATCATTTGAGTTGGCTATCCCCACTTGCCAAGATCGGATAGCGAGAATAACACTTGAGCTACAGTTTTGTATTCTTCATGACTTTTTGAACTTGGGAATCTGCGTCTTTAGTCATTATGGTATATAATCACTTGTTTTAATGTCGCTGATTCCCAGGAACGGGATTGGGCATAGAAAGCGCAGTTCATAGTCAGTTAATCGAAATCATGATTCAGACTCACATTGTTTTCATTGCTTTATGTATTACCTATACTTCTGGTATAATATACATATTAACATCAGCATGATTAAGAAATTGCTAGATTGATTCCTGTTAAAACCCAGCAGCATTGAAATGCACATACACTAGCATGTCTTTTTAATACATTTTTAAAAATTGACAATTAATAATCCTTTGAATTTGAGGCATAGATGAACATTATCATGTGAACTCTTTGTTTAATGAACGTTTTGAAGTTTTCATTTATCATAAAATATCATTTAATGTAGGACATACTTGGAACTATGACACTATCTAAATAAGTAATATGGGAAGAGGAAAGAACAGAGGAACTTCACTCTGTTCAAGATGGTTCACATGTTGATTTCTTTATAATGCTATTTGTTCATTTCAAAATCATTAACATAACTGAGAAGTTTTAGTCTTCATAATATTTTAATTATTGCTTTCTTCACTGTAGTATTACTAAGAACATCTTCTAATTAACAAGAAACAAGTGAAAAGGAAAACGAAATAGGCATAATACTTTTTCTGTCATTCCAGATGGAATAAAAATAATTCATTACATAAAAGGTTTTGTTATTATAATAAGGAAACTGTCTTATGCTAGAATTTTTACGAATTAGTAATTCAACTAATCTGCGCAAAATACCATAAAAGCATCAAAAATTTAGCATGGTTTTTATGAATTTTTATATTAAAGTTTCTTACATATTGAGTAGCTGGGAACTTATCCTCGAACTGGTATATATATAATATTACATATAAGGCATATATATATATATATATATATATATATATATATATATTAGGCGTACCAACTTGCTTCCGCCGTTTTTCTGAAATCTGAGGCTTTATTGTAAAATGGTTATACATTTATGATCTGAAAGTATTGTTCATCACTGGCCACCCTGCTTTCTCCCATCTTTCGGGCAGCGCACGAACTCGCGTTGAAAACTGGTCATCTTTTGTGCTGATCCACGAATCGATCCAATCTTTACTTCTTCATAACCGGAAGTGCTGTCTTCAGCCAGGCCGCGTGCCATTAATCGAAACCGCGATAATCCGAGGGAGCAAATCCTTGAGAAATTACGGCGGGTGGGTAGACTTCCCATTTCACCAAGTATGTCTTGCCCACTTTCGCAACACGGGTCGAGCATTGTCATGCTGTAAAATCACTTTACTGGCGTTCTATTTGTATTGCGGCTGTTTGTCTTTCAATGCTCGTTAATTGCGTTCGATAACGATTGCCTATGATTACCAGTCGGTTTTAACAACCTATAATACACTCGTCGAGCTGGTCCCACTGAATACCGAGCTTGACTTTGAACCGTGAATATTTGGTTTGGCTGCTCGGACGGAAGTACGCTGGCTGGATATCCCCATGATTTTCTGAGCTTGATTACTGTAATGAACCTATTTTCATCCCCAGCTCACCGCGATGCGCAGAAATCCTTCCGTCTTTGCCCTTGCGTGCTATTGTTCAAAGAAAACAAACGCCGTTCAACATCTCTTTGGTTTCAACTCGTACTACACCCAATTTCCTTGTTTCTGAATCATTCCCAGACTTTCAGGGCGTTTTGAAATGGCTTGTTGTACACACCCAATGATTCTGCCAATTTGTTGAGGTTTGACACGAGTCTTGATCAAGCAATTCTCCAATTCTGCATCTTCGAAAACTTATCTCTTCCACCGCCATGCTCGTTTTCGACGTCAAAATCACCGTTCTGAAGCGTTGAACTACTCGGCACAAGTTCTTTCACTAATAGCGGCCTCACCCATAGGTATTTGAGCATTCGATGAGCCCCGCCGCAGATTTTTCATATTAAAGCAGAAAACTAAAATCTCCCGCAATGTGAGGAGAATTTGGCTCGTAAGCTGACATATGTAATCGAGAATAACTTTATGATGCAGACACAAATCGACTAATACTGATGGCGTTGCGTTTACAAATCTAAGTTATTGTATGGCATCTACAATCTATTTATTTCGACTACCACTACCGGTACAGCCATCTGTTGCAAAACGGAAGCAGTTAACACCCATATATATAAAATGTTTACCTTCGTAATCAGGTTTTTGTTATTTTTACCTACAAGATAACTTTTTATGTCAAAATCATTTTAATACTATTGTAATTATTCAAAACTTGAAAGTAAACACTTATTTACTTATTAAAAATCATCTAAAGAATTTTAAAAGAGTTTTCTGTAAGAGTTAAAGTAACTTAATTTCGAAATTGACATTTTCTATTTATTTAAACTTCCTTCATTAAGAATGAATAAATGATATGGTTTGGATAGTTTAACTACAATAGAATGTACGAACTTTTTGACAGAAAATTAAAACATTATGTGTTATCATTCAGATCCGTCGCCAAAAGCCCGTGTAGCTGAACAGTGTGATGTTAATATTCACCTCCGGATATATATGCAGCATTATTATTTTTAGTTTATTAGAAACACCTGAATTGACGCACCATTTTAAACATTTCAAAAATGCTTTGTCTTTTCAGAAGAAATATCTAGAAGAGTTAAAAGATCACTTGTGTTGTTACATATGATTAACAGTGAATTGAGGCCATCAAATAATCATTCCTTATATTTAAAACTTTACTTTTAATTTGAAGCAGACAAATTAAATACAAACGAAAATCATATTTTAAAACAACAAACGTAAATCCTTCGAGGATACCTATAAAACCTATCCAGCTTCTTGCTAAGAACTTTCTTGGAAAAGCTGCAACTAAACACACAAATACACAGAAATGTAAGTTTTCACATCTCATGTTCACTGTAACAATTAACCCTATCAGGTTTACCTGTACTGTACGAGTTATCGAACGTTGGTCATTAACTGTATGCCCGTACACCGTACGAGCTACCGAAAGTTGGCCACAACCGGTTTGCCCGTACGCCGTACGAGTTGGCCGAGTTGCCAACCGGTTTGCCTGTACGCCGTACGATACCGAACGTTGGCCACAACTGAGCTTGCCTGTACGCCGTACGAGCTACCGAACGTTACCATAACCGGTTTGCCTGTACGCCGTACGATACCGAAAGCTACACCGAGTTTGCCCGTACGCCGTACGAGCGTACCGAATGCTGGCCATTAACCGGTTTGCCCGCGCGCCGTAATGAGTTGTCGAACGTTGGCCAACCGGTTTACCTGTACGCCACGAGTTACCGAACGTTACTACAACCGGTTTGCCCTTACGCTGTACGAGTTACCGAACGACACACAATTGAGTTAGTTCGTACGTACGAGCTACTGAACGTTACAACTGGTTTGTCTGCACGTACGGGAACTGTTATTTTCTTCTATGCTTGACGGACCATATTTTCATCTCCATGATACTAGTTGTTACCTGCCGCTTGCTGGGAATTTCTGATGTTTTATAAATTTTTACGTTATATATATGAGCAAATTCATGATATCTAAGTCCTGCATTAAGAATTGATTGTATTGAAAAATATACCTATACCCGCAGAACTCACTTAATTCAGGTTTCTTCAAAATCTCTAAATTGAAGATAGAGATGTTTGCTCTTCGTAACTCAAAACCAAGTGATTTCCCGCAAACCACTGGTGGATCTCTACTCCGTAAATTGAACATGCAAGCCAAATTTCAAGTCTAAATCTAACAGGAAAACAAAGTTTAAGTATCAATATCCCGTAATCCCGTTGAGAGCCGTTTTCCAAAATAACCGCTCTTAGCGGATTTCAACTCAACAAAAGAAAATGCAAACCAAATTTCATTATTATAGTCCTTGTAGCTCGAAAAAGTATTTTTGCGGTCAATACGTCCCAGTAACCTCATAATTTCAGAACTTGATTTGTTTAAAATAATTCTTAGTGATCCCTATTCAACAAAAGAAACATGCTTAAATTTCAAGTATAAGGGTCTAACACCAAAACATGAATTTTTCTGTAATTCCTGACCCCTCGCAACCTCCTTAGTCAATTTACTTACTCTTTGTTAGACGAACTCTATTCCATGAAAGGAACATGTCACCAATTTTCGCCAGGGATCAAATAGTTTAAATGGAAATTATCAATTACGCCTCTTAATCTCCGAAACAACTTAGTAGTTGATATTCGCGAAACCCATTTGTGGTTCTCTACTTTACGAAAGGGACCCGGTTTATCAAATTCCCAAGATCGTACGTCTTAATATTTAAAATGGGGATACTATTCAACGCCACTGAGCCCCGCAACGCCATCAATTTGGTCTGTTTTCAAACCACTTTGTGGGAATTGAACACTGCGAGCGAATCTGCTTAGCAAATTTGAAGATCAGTGTCCACAAATTAAAATGCAAAATAATAATCAATAACGCCCTTGAACTCAGTAACGCGGCCTAGTCGATTTTCACAAACACATTTGCAGTGTATTCTATCCTATGAGATAATTCATTGCATTAAATTTCAAACTGTGCGTCTACCAGTTAAAAATAGAAATAATTATTTATATCTGCTCCTCTTAACACCCCTTTGGGGTCAATTTTTCCTGCAAACCTGTTTTGTAGCGGATATTTACTCCATGAATGAAACATTCTCACCAATTTTCAAGCAGGGAGGTGAAGTAGTTCGAAAGTATAGCGGACGAAAATCTTTATCTAGTACGCCACTAAATCCCCTGCAACGCCATTTAGAGGTCTGTTTTCACAAAACCTTCTTTATAGCTGATCTCTACTCTATAAAAGAAATCTACTTTATCAAATATAAAACTGTGCGTCTAATAGCTTAAAATGGAAATAATTATCTATAACGCCCCTTAAGTCCTGCAA
Organism: Trichonephila clavata; assembly: GCA_019973975.1. Lineage (NCBI taxonomy): Eukaryota > Metazoa > Arthropoda > Arachnida > Araneae > Nephilidae > Trichonephila > Trichonephila clavata. The sequence continues at coordinate 16,637 of BMAO01021462.1, forward strand.
ACGCCACTTGAGGGCAATTTTCACGAAACCCATTTTTATATGTATTCTACCCTATGAGAGGGAATTCCTACTGTAAGTTTCAAGACTGTACGTCTAATAACTTAAAAATCGGAATTTCTTGACGCCCCTTAAACCCCGCCCCTGCAAACAATTGCTGCTAATTTGAAATTACAAACAGACACTTCAATTTTATTTATTTGTATAGATATAGATTGGGGATTATAACAACTATTGTTTAAATGTGACCAAAAATGTAAATAAAAATAAAGGATTAAACTTAACTGTAAACTTATCAATTTTTGTTTTGCATTGCTTTTGTTTATGAACCTGATTTATTATTTTAAAAGTGCATCCGGAAACAGCCGATGCTCTACTTAACTGAACAGTGTGAGATAACTATCATAAAAATTATGGCACGTGTCAGCGATTATCATGTGCGTAAATTTATTGTTGTCTCATGAAGACATCGGTCGCCAGGCAACCAAACAACGACTTCATTAGCTCAGCTTGGCGTTCATCTTGGCATTCAGTTTCACGTTCACCCGCATATTTCGTTCTGTAAGAATACGGGAATAAATATATCTATGTTACCCCCGTTAACGTAAAGTTTCATTAGTGAGCACTTTAAAATCGCACCCAGCCGTTTCGAGATTAGCCGGAATGTTAGACAGACAGACAGACAAAATTTTAAAATATTTTGTTATGAGTACCGTATATACTTAGCATTAAGTAAAAGCTGCTAATTTGAAATTTACAAACAGACACTTCAATTTTATTTATTTATATATAGATTATTAGTGCTAGTGTTTTAAGAGATGCATTGTCCATGGCACTGAAAATAATTCTCCTGAGATTTTCCTTCTTCTGGTGAAGGTTGTAAGAATTATTATTCTTCCCAACCAGGCTAGATGTAGGAGGACCTAAATGATCAGACGACACATTAACTCAAATTATTTATTTATCTCATATTAACACAGACACAACCACTCTTATTAAGATAAATTGACTCAACTAGAGCCGCGAATGTGAGATAAATAGCGGAGACAATACCTACGATCATGAGAATCTATCCTACGATAACTTGTACAATGCTTGATTAAGGCTTGTTAATGATTTAACTCTAACTTATTTAAACTAAAATTACAGTACCTGAATTCTGTAATCCTATAACCAATCGACGTGGCCTTGAACACTAATAGTTGACTTGTGCACTTTAGACATTCCAATCCTCACGCGCCGTACATTGTTTACGTACTACTGTCGAATTGTTAGCTTCATTAATTCTCTTTCACATCCGAGCTATCCTCACTTCACTAACTTTAAAACTTGTATCACAGAATATCTATATTAAACTTAATTTGCATAATCACGTTTTCTGTCTTCGGTGAAAGTTATTGAAAGAATGCTCTAAGGAATTACCATGAATTAGTGCGAGAGGACGTTAAATAGATCCGTCATGCGGAAATTTTTATTGAAGGCAGAATTTAGATTCTTGAAAATATTCGATAAAGAACAGAGAGCGGCAAGGCAATGTACAATTTCTTGATTGAGAAGAAATGTAAAATGGAAGATAATCCAAAAGCCGATGTTATCTCTGTATCCATTGCAATGTAAGACTTAGTATTGTACCATGCTCAAATCGTGAGTGCATATAAAGGTAACTCTGAACGCCGTACAAACTTGAGGAGGTGAGACATCGTGACGGAGCCATACCATAGGAAAGCTTGAGCAGAAAGATAGGTAGCCCTGTTCGTGAGTCAAGGTTGGGGCATGTTTCATTTCAGACACAGATATGTGCGATGAACATGAACCGTTATACGAACGCCGAGTTGGTGGATATCCACGTCATCTGTGACCTAGAACAAAGGAAGTGATGTTGCTGTTCGGTAATATGCGGGAAGATATCCACTCCAGCGGCTACCAAATCAATATTTTTGTATTATGTGTTGCTATAATACCTAGTTATATGCAATAAAATACCCTTCATTTGCAACAAAATTGACCGCTTAAGGGTTAAAGGTCCAGGTCTTATGATCGCGACAGATAATCGATCAAATTACAATCAGATCGTAATATTACAGTTACTGTTAACAAGAAGGCAACTCACAATCAACAATCTTTCCGATAAAATTGTAACATACCATCGGTGGCCCCCATTCTCACAACTGTAAAGAAAAGCCATAGCAATTGATTGGCAATTAAAAACCTAACAACTTGACTTAAATTTAATTGTCTGAATGACGAGTTAGAAGGAACATTAAATTAATCATATCTTTCAAGAAGTTTCAAATATACTTAGATTATTGATTTATTTTGTGTTAAATATTAAATACTAACAATTTATTATCACATTTTATCAACAAATGAAGCATACATTTTTAATAGACCTCTGTTCCAGTTTACTTGATAAATACTGACAGCCCAATAATGAGGGGAAGGAGACGCCAGCTCAGGTTCTATAATTTGTAGTGAAAAATATTAAATTATTCGTCAAAATGCCGTTGTGGATATTTTCTACTACTCAATTAAAACAACAGAACAAAAGATGTGCTTGTATTATTTTCATTATTATTTTTAGCAAGTGGTGTTTGTATAAATGAAATTAATTCGTAACATGAAAATTACGAAAAACCTATATTTATTTAGTTTAGCAATTGTTACTTACTTAAAATATTTAACATCATATATTCATCTAAGAATCATACCTTCTATGGTCCTGGCAACCCTTCCATTTGAATATATTTAAAGGTTTGAAATCTCCTGTATTATTTTCAATCTGGGATTTCAGATTATCATCCGAATCACGGACAGGATTGAATTATTTATGAAAATGCACTCACTTCCAAAAGTTACAAGGAGAGCAGATTGCTAATTTCTGGAAGCCAATCAGAATTGAAGAGGATGCAATTCGCAGAGGTAGATGGAAGTATGCAACATGTTAGGTAAATGTTAATCTTATTTCATGTCAAGAATATAAAGGGCAGTCTTATAAGAAGCTACGAGAAGAGTTACAGGTTTATTGGGTATTGATAGAAGGTACGAAATCTCGTAATAATTTGTTTTCAGACATACGTGTTTTGGCGGATCAGAAAACGAATGGAAGACTTGAGGCGACGTGCTGGGAGCATTGAAGAAGGACAGTTGATCACAGATGTTGCTCTTTCTTCGCGTTCATCATTTGTAATTTCACGTTTAAGGAAACAATTTTCAAACCACACAGACAGTTGCCTGAAAGCCGTAGGCGGTCACCCAAGGATGTAGCCACAACCCCACTGAAGATCTATATATATTGCTATTGGTATGAATCGCAGAGGACCTCCACACGTGTAGAAACGGCGGTTACAGCGTCCATTGGTAAGGCTATATCTGCAGCTACTCTACGCCGAAGATTACATATCAATGAACTGTATGCCCGGGTACCTCGAGAGTTTGTGTTCTATCCGACCATCAAGAGGGCAATGATTACAAACAGTGCCGGAAATAGGGCAATTGACTGCGTCTGACTGGGGCAATGGCATGTTTACTGATGAGTCAAGATTTTACTCTTGGAGTCAGATGACAAGCCTATAAGGATATGGCGTAAACAAGGAACGCGTAATCAGCCCCAAAACTTCACCCGAACATCACACGCACACATTCCGAGGCGGAAGCATTATGGTGTGGGCAGGGATTTCATTAGGATACCGCACCGACCTGCACAACTTTAAACGGGTTCTGTGACGGCTGTCCGGTATCGAGATGAAGTCCTAGAACCCATTGTGAGATTGTACGCTGCAGCAGTTGGCCCTACTTTTGTTTTAATGGACGATAACGCACGTCCCCATAGAGCTGACATCGTCGATGACTACCTGGAGAGTGAAGGGATTGCGCGTATGGCGTGGCCAGCATATTCATCCGACTTAATCCCATTGAAATCTTTGGGATGCTCTCAGCCGTGCTGTATATTCACGTTTGATACTCCAGCCACTTTATTGAGTTGTTGGAAATTGCTCTACAAGAAGAATGGCGATTGCTTAATTCTACGGTGGGTGACACCTAATTGAAAGCATGGTCAGAAGGTGTAAGCTTTGCATACAGATGAGGGGGGATCACATACCCTATTAATGTCCTTTTTCATTTTATGCTGTTTATTTTCACTTTATACATAATTCTGTTTAAGTCTCCAGTATGATATTATCTGATAACTTACAAAAATTTAATATTGCTTTCATTTCTGTGTATAATTATTGATTTTGCTTTATGTATAAATATATATGCTATTTTACTGCCAAATTTTGTGTCAATCAACAGTATTATATTTGTTAATTTTTTTATTTTTTTTTTTTTTTTTTTTTTTTTTTTTGCATTTTACATCTTTGTGCTTAACTTTTGGAAGTGAGCTACACATTAGCGTAGTTGAAACTATATATTAAAACTGAAAATATATTTTTAAAAAAATTGATTTAATATTATTATGTATTGAACTAAATCAAAACAAAATTTAATTCATTATAAAAAAACAAATAAAAGTAGTACTTAATGAAATAAAAATCTTTTCTTCAATTCTTTTTTACCTTAATAAGCTTTTAAAAAACACAGCTAACCCAGCATTTCATTGTTCAAACGGCTTCTTATTTGTGTTACAAAATGTCCTGCCGAATAAAATGCTCGTTCAGACCTTACACTAGCACGCTTTATCGTTATTAAATAGGAGTATGTTCTTTCCAGGTAGTCACCATGTCTCCCTCCATTTTCAAAAAGAGACATTTTTTATGAATTTTTGATGACAGTGTCTCAAATATAATAGGCTGCATTGTTGTATATCCCCCTTTGATAACATTATCTAGTTCTCTTGATACACTTAATGGAATTTTTTGTGAATATATTGATTCAGTTATTGAATCAGAATGTGAATCAATTTCAAGCGTTACCTCATTTGAAATAAAAGATCCAGTTGCATGAGCTGAACGTAATGTAGTGGGATTTGAAGCATCAAGTCTTTCAAGCAGGTCCACTATAAAATAATCAAAAGTCGAATCATATCAAAAAGTCGAAAATAAAAGATTATTTAAAAAAAAAAAATTATATATTTACTTAAAGGAAGCAAAACAAAATACATTCTGACATAATAAAAATACACGTTGCACTTTTATTGTTATCTGTTCCAATTTAAAAATTAGAAAAGAAAGTAACATAATACTTTTCTTATTACTCAAAAGCAATTTACTTAAAATATCTATTACTTAAAAATAACTTACTTAAATAGTCTATTACTTGAAAGTAACATATACAAATATCAAGATAATACTTATCTTGATATTTTGAGTGGTTTATAATTAAGGTCATAAGGTAAATTTTAGCGTCAAAGTCCATTATTATTGCATTCAATATATGTTATTGTATGGGGGGTGATGAAAATTATGAATGAAAATTGGGTCGCAAGTATTGAAAGTTTGAGAAGAACTTGTATACAGAACGCCATACAGGAACTCAACGATCTCCAACCATTAAAGTCTTAGAGGATAGATTTATTCTGTATGCGGCCTTTTGCATGTTGTACAGCCACGTTATTTACATTGAGTCAATAAATTCATTTGTTTGCAAGCCGATAAGCGCTCGCTTGGATAGTGCGATGATGACTTCAGAATCAGAGACTGTCAACATCAATATCATTTTTGATACTTTCCTTGATGGCCCGGCAGAGTCGGGCGGACTTGCAATGATGAGTTAATCAACAATCAGAGATGAAGAACAGGTATCCTGTATCCTTTTCAGATGGATTCTGATTCTGAGAGCAGCATTATGATGCTGTATCCTTGTGTAGAGGCAAATCAAACCAATGATTTTAACTATCATGAGTCATCACCATAATAGCTCAAAATCTAGAGTGATGGCTTTGAGTTGCCATTGGCTTCACATTCTGCTTACTTCTTGGTCGCAAAGCCGGTACTTTTGCAGAGTCACCGTTATATTTTTCACATGTTAAGGTATCCGACTGCTTGCGACAATTGTTTCTTGAAAAAAATGGAAATATGGGGATTTTTTTGTTGTTTTTAGATTTCTTTAGTACATTTTAAGAAAAATGTGCTAAAATTAAGAAGAAGAAAAATTTTTACTGCTAAAATGGAAAAAAATGGGTAAAAATGTACAAAAATGCGGACCATTCTGTACCAAAAGTTTCTGAACAAAGTTTTAGTTTTTCAATTCTGATGTGTTGCTATGTTATTCATTTTTGTAATGACCTTCAGGATAAGAGGTATTTTAATTTTTACAAAAACTAGAGCACTTTATCCTATTAATTACATGAAATTGCTTAAAAAAAACAGTGATTATATCCACATAAGGGACTGTAAATTTTGTAATAAAACAGTGATTGTTAAATATGAAAGTTAAAACACTTTTACTATTATACTGAACACACACAAAAATTTTCAGTTGATTATTTTCAAAACTTTTTTAGTAATCACTGGCCCCGTTTGAGCATTTTTCAAAAAAACACATTTCGAGTAAAACGCGTTTTAAAGTGTGACATCTTGCTTAAAGTAATGGCATATGTTTTTACTAAAACACTTGTAGTTTTTGGTCTAGGGAACGGAAAATGATAAACTAGGTGTGTTTATAAAGCTAACAAGATGGCCTATAAAATAAAATCATTAAAGAATTGTCAATTTTTGGCAAAATTCACAATTCAATTTTAGGGTAGTCAGATACCTTAAGCTCATCAACTGTGCTTTATCTTCAATACGCTACTTTTTAACAAGAAAATTCACGACTCTTATTTTGACTTTTCTCGATGTAGAGGATATTCAATTTTTATTTAAGGACATTTTCCGAATGAGCCACCCATTGAGAGCATTTGACCATGTGTTGCCGAGATATAGGCATATCACTCAACCCCCTTTACATTTGTTTAATTCACTAGCAGAATCGAAGCTGCATGGAATAAGGAGCCTACATCTGTCATCTGGATTGTTTCTGCTTTATTTCCAGTTGGATTAGAATTGTTTTCAGAGATAGCAAATCTAGATAATGCATTCTTGCCGCTGCATACCTCAAAAGCCTGTGTATGTTTTATATCTTCCTAGTCCAATTCTGTACAAGTACAATAAATAAAATTTTGTTATTTATTTATCTTCCTTTGTGTAATTGTGTGACATTTTAATAGACATCAGAAAAAAAACTGAAAATTAGCATTAGGTGCATCTTTCGAAATATTCAACAGCAAAAATATTTAGAAAAGGCTTTAAAACTAGAACTGTTAATGAATATATATATACATATCAAAATTTCTCTATAAGAAAGAGACGAATAAACATGATTAAAACTGAAAAGAATTGAAATTGCAAGATAACCAGACAACAGAATTTAAAAGGAAATATGAAAAATTAAAAGTAAAAAATATAAAAGAATGGATGCTACAGTGTTATCAACATTGCTGATTTAGGACAGCTTATATATAAAAAAAATTACATAAAAGTGGGGTTGAACATGTTTTGTGGCCAGCCAACCTTCCCTCTTTCTGTTAATAATACTGAGCAAAAACTTATTGAAAATCTAAATCCATTGTTAGAAAAAATTAACTTACCTAAAATTGCTAACAGAAATGCAGAGCCCGCGCTAAATCTGAGTACAATAAACAAGTTATTGCCAGATTCTGGGCTCAAATACATATTCATAGCAATGCAATGGCTGAAAAGTAGCACTTAGCAAAAGTATGAAAAGAATAGAAATAATAAATTAAGAATTGTAAACATACTACCATTATCTTAGGGACACTAAGATTATATGATTTTTTAAAAAAATGTAATTTTAACAAAAATTAGAAATTGTGGGTATCTATAACTATCTAGGAAGAACAATAAATTTATAATAATAACCTGCATATTAACTATGGAAATTTAACCCTTACTATTTAGAATTTCATTATTCAAATATCTATTAATAAAATTAATTGGGTACACTTTTGAACTAAACAGTATTTAGTAAAATGTTTATAGTTTTTTTTATTTTTTCTGATTTATTTGAAACTAGAAATTTATTGCGTTGTGTGTAATTAATAGCAATATTTTTGAATATAGAAACATGTACATTACTCTCCCAATATGGTACTTTTATAATATTGAAATTAATGTCTTCTCGTTTATCATAAATATTAGTAACTATTTTACTATCTTTTAATTTAATTTTTATATCAAGAAAATTTGCTTCATAATTGTTACTATTTGTCTGAATTAAATTTAGGTATTGTGAATAAAAATTAATGTTAGGTTTAAAGTTGTCTTGCTTGCCTAAAATGATAATATCATCTATATAGCGAAAAAAGTAATATTCTAAGTTATCTATGAAACTATTTTCAAAATAATGTAAATATAAATTGGCAAGACAATTGCTATCTATGCCACTTTGTGGCAAACCTGTGTGTGTATATATATATATTCATTTCGAGGAATTAATCTAAAGTTAGTGAACATGGAACTGTATGTGAAACTGATAATGTTCTTGACAATATTAGAAAATCCTTTTGCCGAAATTATTCCAAATTCTTTTTTGTAGATATTGAGGATATTGCTTATTGTTCTATAATTCCCCGAAATCATACTGGGTTTTTTCTCTGAATTCAAAAGAAATTATGTATATATACGTATATACGTATATTAATAAAATCACAAATACAGAGTTCTTAAAAAATTAGCATTATATAAGGAGATATTTACAACAAATAAAGAATTCCAAAAATACTAACCAGATTACAGTATAACATAATTTTATTTCTTGTAAAATGAAAATATTTTTAAAAACAACAATACTTGATACGAAAATAATTTTATATATACATAAAATTCTATATATGTCTTCTTAAATATTAGAACTTACTCTTTTTTATACTTTGGGGATAATTTTTTTTTCAAGATCCTTCAAGAATTCAAATAAACAATTTTACATACAACCTACAAGCTTATTGAATTTGATTTGATTTTTATTTTTATAAACAGCTGCTATCATAACATTTGAACAAGGCTATTTGAATACTTTTTTTTAAGTTTGAAAAAAAATAAATTTGGAATTAAAAATAAGGCAGAAAGAATTTTCTTCATAAGTTACTAAGCAACAATATAAAAAAGTAATTAAATATATACTACTCTCACACACATACTGAATATTAAAAAAAAATTCTTTTGGAGAAAAATATTAATTAAAACATAGCTTAAATATATTATAGAATGTAAAACAAAAAAAAATCCTGAGTAAAGTTATCGAAGAAGAATTTCAGCAAATAAAAACAGCTTTTAAAAAAACTGAAAGAACTCCTAGCCACTTTTTCTAAAATCTAATCAAAATAACTTATGCGTAAAGTTAATTGATTACAGGCACTCAAATGTTCCAATAAATTTTATCTTATCTACTTATTGTATTCCAGCTATTCCTTTTATTTTTTAGCCAGATTTTCTTGCACCAAATCGAATTCTAAATTACGTCGTCTAGGATCGGATAGGTATTTTTTAATATTAATGGCTTATTTCGGTTTAATTTTCCCTTAGTTACAGAAGAAAAATTAAAACAAAGCAAATACATTAAAATTGGCATTTATTAGAATAACTCCAGAAGGCTGTTTAGTAAATCTTTCAAAAAATAATTCAATATTTTTGAAATATTTAATGAATTATTCAATATTATTTTATGAATGTGTGATAAATACTTCATTTTCCAAAAAGAGATAAGGACTCTCAAAACATCTAGAACTTAAGAATAAAAATACAGTCGACTCTCGATAATTCAAACCTTCGATAATACGAACCTCTCGATAATTCGAAGTATATGCTCAGTCCCTAGAAAAACGCTTGATATTTCGAACTAAAACAATGCGTTTTGGTACCCTCAATATTTCGAAGTAAAATCTGTGGCGGGCCAGACTACAGCACGCGATAATTTGAAGTTAGCTTATAAAACTCTCGACAATTCGAACACTCACTATCATGTTCAGTCCGGTAGCACACAGATTGGAGCTTACAAGTTTTGCATCGTATTGTCTCTGCGTGTCTCCCCTGAAACGTAGCCCCATTGATGACCATCTGTCTACTACCCCTTCTTTGTGTTTTCCGGTTCCTCAGGCGAAAAGATACTTTTATTGCTTTCTTCCAAGTGGACAATATACCAACCGCACATGTTATCAGCCGTCCATATCGTTCGTTTAACAAGTGGCTTTGCTACGCATGTGTTCAGAAAGGATGGTCCGCTATTGTGAAGAAAAGATGTGAAGGATTGTGTATGAATGTATTGTATGTATTCTTTTAATACAGGACTTTTAACTTCTGTATATTTATACTGTATAGTATGTACTTTTTAAAAATACTTTAAAATAATTTTATACATATGTACAATTGTTTTATTATGTATTTTCAAATTTAAATGTGTTGGAAAAAATTTCTCTTCGTGTATTTTGGGTGTTTTATTCTACCCTCTTGATAATTTGAAGTTTTTCATTGGTCCCTCCAACTTCGAATTATAGAGAGTCGCTGTACTACTATAAACGTGGTTCTACATTTTACTTCCCTTCTGATACATTAAAGCTGCTGCAATCATGAATTTCAATAAGAGAAAAATCACTTGCAGTTACTATTTCAAAAATAATTCACCAGAACCAACAGTATCTTTCAATTTAGAAATATAAGAGTATGAACACAGTAAAAAACAAATATTTTTAATTCTTAACACCCAATCTGCTTATTTTGTATTGGTTGATTAAAGCGTATCTAGCAAAAGAAATTCAAAATACCTAGTTTAAATTACCGAAGAAACGTTTGCGGTTCAACCCCAGCCAAAGACGGTGGATGCAAAAAATCGACAGCGTCCATGTCGTATGATTATGCGGCATGTTAAAGATCCCGAAAGTGCCTGTTTGGCTTGAGTGCTCTCAGCAAAATTAAATTCCTAGTACTGTTTTGAATCGTCAGAGCTCAGGTGCCTCCCTCTGGGAAGGAAACTGGGCGTCAAAATTACATTGTGGCAATTGATATTGGTGCCACACTGAAAAGTGATACCAGGAATGGATCCCGGGGAATGTACTAGGTCTGCAATTGTAATTACCGATCCGCAGCTCTATTAGAAAAAAATTATCACAGAAACTTTGAAAGTAACAATTATAAAATATCAATAGAATAACCGTAAAATCCGGCGTATAACGTGCACGTTAAACTTAAAAAAATAATAACGAAATTTATGGGTGTGCGTTATATATGCCGGGTATAAAATGATAACCTCTAAAATAAATAAAGAGATGAGCACACAAAAAAATTTTAGACTTCTACATAGATCGGAATATTGTTTATTTCAAAGAAATGACATACTTAATGAACTAAAAGGGTTGTAGTTCTGAAATATACCATGTTTTTCAAACTCCTTGAATAAAGGACTTCATAATATCTGATAGTATTGCATACTTATATTGCAAACTCCTTCGTAAAAGAGGGTGCACGTTATATGGTGATTATACCTAAAAATTAAAATCTGCAGCTTGGAAGTATAGGCGCATGTTACATATCGATGGGCGTTATACACCGGATTTTAAGACAAATGAATACAAATTTGTACAACTTAAGTTTTACTTTCATCGTTATTTTAAATGACCTTCAGAATCTCTTAAGGCAAAATTTCATATTACAAAGAGTCTCAAATACTCGGCCTAATGGGGACCGAAGGTTGGCCTAGTTTGTGAAAATGCCGGGTTATCGAGAATAAAATTAAAAAAAGAATGATTACGAGTGTTTCTTCAGAAAATTTATTGTACTACACTTGTATGTATCGTTTGCTTGAGAATACAATCGAAAATAAACTGTCCAAGAACTCTTAAACAAAGGTAAAGTACGTACTTTATGAAGACATAGAGCATTTATACTACATGAAAATGAAAACTAATGCATACATAATATATATACGCATACATAAAACAAATGCATCAGGTATATGCATACATAAAACTAATGCATATACCTGATCAGACACACCTCAGACAAATAATTTATGAAGGCATAAACCTGTTTGTAATGAAAATTAAGTAGCTGACTTTTCAAAAACAGACTTTTTTTTTTAAGAAATGCTCTTGGGGCTTTTTTGACCGTCAAGAGTGTGGTCGAATTATCCGGATTGTCGGTTTATCGAGTGTCGAGTTTTTTGGACTCTACTGTATCTTACAAATAATTTTTTCATGTCAGTTCTTTCAGATAAAAATACATTAGAGTTTAGAGCATAGGTTCCCAACCTTTTTTGAACTGGCACCCCCTTTTCTAATAAATATTTTGATATCGTCCCCTTTTCAAGTGAATATTTCGACCAACCCTTTTCAAGTGAATATTTCGGCACCGACCCCTTTTCTATGATTTCTATACCCCCCCCCCATCTAGAGAAATAAGAGTGTACATAAATACATGGTGAAAACAAAAGTTAAGTTTTAAAATATATCCTATTACTAAAAGAACATATTTATTTAATTTCATTTTTTTTCTAAAGTCCCAGTTTTTTTACTTGCGAATCTGAAATAGATATTGCCACAAATATATTTAAAGGTGTAATATTATATATTTTAGTCATAGGTAGAATATTGTTGGAATTGAAACGCTACTGAATTTCTTCTTCATTTAAGAGAGTGGAATAAAAGATTTTTAGCTTACCTGTTATAAAGACAGATGATACGAAGTAATTCATAATAAACTATTGCTTTCCAAATAAATATAAATTGACAGTTTCAGTCTTTAAAGAATCACGTTCATTCCTGGTTAACCTATTTAACTATGTTTCTTGGATAATATACGTAATGAAATGCAGTGGTCGAAACATGTTTCCTACTGCTCACAGGCAAAGTCAACACGTGCACTACGGAAATTAAAATGCATTATATCATTCAATTTAATGTAGGTCTGAATGCAATGTAATCTACTCATTAATTGTACGTATCAATGTTTAATATCAACACATAAGGTAAACAGTATTAAAGTTTACTTTTGTTAGTACATAATCAGCGTGTTTTTTTTTTTTTTTAGTCTTTTTTGTTAATCACCCCAAGCCCCTCCGTGCCATCTCAACGCCCACCTGAACGTCTCAAACGCCCACAAGGGGGCGTTATCACCCACGTTGAGAACTATGGTTTAGAGAATAATGGATTCACGTATGGAAAAAAAACGTATATATTAATTTCTATACATAAATTCATAAGCACCATTATTGCACTGTATAAGTGAGGTTTTAATTTCCATGTGTTTTTATTAATTTTTACATTATAACTTAAGTAATTGATGTAAGCGAAAAATTTTGTTCCGAAATAATTAAAAATAGAATAATAAAGATACGTGTCTCAAACATAGAAAAAAAATTAGGAAATTGAAGACACTTATCGATAATTTTCACAAATACTTGAGATATTCAATGTTAATTTTTATAGTGTATTTTTTTTTATATAAATTATTTAAAATTATGTTTCTGAATCCCAAAGCATCAGTTTTGAAATAAAATAATGCTATTCTATAATATATGGATTCTTTTATTATTCCCCATCACAACTACACTTAAATTTCTATTGAAATATGACAATTTTCATGAGTTGTTCTGAATGTTATTTATTTCCTCTTTACTCCCAATATATTGGAAGGTGCGCTGTTCTATTCATTATTTTGTTTAACAATATTCAATTCAGTTCCATTTATCTATTTTTTCCAACAAACCCATGTTAATTTTTCGAAGATGTTTATGCAAATACTCAAAAACCTTAAGTGAATTGTGAATTTTCCTAATCTTTTCTTTTAATCATAACGGTATTCCTAGAAGCTATCAAAATGGGAAGATTAGTTGTGAACAAGCAGAGGACAGATAATTTGTACTAGGTATTTTAAAAACTTATGCGGGTTTAACTCAGAATATGTTGAATTTAGGATAGTTATATCCTTTTGAGAATTTTTGCAATTGCATTTTGCTTCTCCCTTATCGTAAAATCCGGCATATAAAAAGCACGTCTAACGTATTTAATGAACATAGGAGAGGCAGTTCTAGAAGAAGTATACTAACTTTTCAAAACCATGAGATAATACCTCAAATAAATGACTTCAAAACATAAAAACATGTGTGTTCTACGGCGAATATACATAAAAATTAAGAAATACATCTTGAATGCGAGTATGCGTGTTATACGCCGGTGAGCACTGTACGCAGGATTTTATGGTATATATTTTCAGCCTCTAATAGTGAAGTTAAGTGAATGAAGTCAAAACGGCCGATATAGCTACACTGATGAATTACAACGCTGCACAAGCGTTGCCCATCAGGTGTTTCCCATCTGTCCCACGGTTGTACAGTTGAGACGAATATATACGCGGTTCTACTAATCCCTTCATGACTCTTTAAGGACAGTATTTATTTCAACCAACTTTCATCGAGTAAGAAAACGTGATTATGTAAATGAAGTATATTATATAAATTCTGTTTTCACGAGTTTGTGAATGGACACGTTGGAGTTGGCAAGTAGGAGTTAACATAAAGTCTGCGAGTTAGTGGTTAGTTGAAGATTGAAAGAGAGTAGAATTAGTTAGAGGTCTTCGAGTTGTCGAAGAAAAAGATTCCAGAGCTTGAATCCCACGACATTGATCAAGCCGAAGAGATCCCCTGCAAGTTTCCAGTGTAAGATACGATGCATAAAAAATACAGGTATTGTGCGCTTGATTAAGTAGAAGTTAGCTTATTAGTGTGTGACGTAATTATATTTGAGAGTATTTAAGCTATCTTAGATTCAGTTGAGAGTCTGTAGTAGTAACCCCGAGTTATAGAATCTCACCTCTACGCTCTACTGTTTAATTATCTACCTCAATTAGATTTGTTTTGTGTCTGATTGATATTTGGAATTAATAAATTGATTACATTGAAATCATGTCTGTGGGATCATTCAGTTTCTCCCACACATCTAGCCGGGTTTACAGGTGAACAAGAGGGTTCAGAGTCGAGCAGGAACCAACCACTCTCACACAGTTGAGCGTCGTTTGTGTTAATTGTAGACTTGTTTTATAAAATGCTTGTTTAGTCCGTTAGTTCTTAACTGAGAACAGGAAAATGAACGAATAAAAGATCAATTTAAAGTTTTGTTTTCAGCTTGGCAAGACGCCAAAAGAAACTTATGCGATGCTGGTACGTGTTCATGAGGATCAAGCACTTTCCATGATGTATGTGTGCGAGTGTTTCTGGCAAAATCCGTAGCGGAAACCCGGTGACCTCCGTCAGTGAGAAAGTGAGGAAGTTAATCACGGAAGGTCGTTGATTAAATGTGCGCATGATAGCTGATGAACTGCAGATTAAACGTGAATCCGTGCAACAAATCGTTATGCAGTATTTAGGGATGAGAAAAACGTGGAAGATACGTGGACGCACAACAAATACGTAGGTCCAGTACGCACAACAAAGTTCGTGGTTTTTTGTTCGCCACAATACTCGCCCTCACACAGCCAGTATCATTAAACAGTTCCTGGCAAAAAAAGAAAGGGGAAAGGGCGCAAATCAGACATCCCCATTCAGATCTCAATCCTCCAGACTTCTTCCTATTCCCACGACTCAAATTCGCTTTGAAAGGAAATAGATTTGACGATACCCCTGGCATCCAATGAAACGTGACGAGGCTTTTGTACTTCATCCCCAAAGAAGACTTCTTGCAAAGTTTCCAGGACATGTATAGTAGATCTCAGATGTGCATGGTTATGGTTATGGTAGGTGACTATTTTGAAGGAACTTTATTGTCAGAGGTTGTATGTTTTGTGAAATTATTTTGTCATTTACTCAAAATTGGTCAATTATTAAACTTCGCAAGTCGAGAATTTGTTGAGTTTTTACTTGAATTGTAAAACAAAACCTTTGGCATCTTTGTTTGTGTTTGGTTTCTGAATTCTTGATTAATTATACTACTTCAACAAGACGGGGTTTCATATCAGGAAAACTGAATAATAAATAGTGATTTATTTCTTAATAATAAGTCACCATTTTATAACTTATTTATTTGTCTTAATTATATTTTTCATTCAATTGTTTAATAATTTTAATTAAATAATATATATATACATGTCGATCATAAACGAAAATATATATTCTTCAAAGGTTCAACTAAGTTCTCATTTTCACAAAAATTCATCTGTTATCTAATTATTTTATGAAAAGAAATTTTTCATCAAATTAAGAAAAAACAAAATAAGGTAAGACATTTCATCTCGATTAAACAAAACTATCTTCGAAAATTCTATTTAGAATAATAGTATTTTATTTCTATAACACATTTTTTGCATTAAAAACCAAACAAGCATAGATATAGAAATGTCTAAGATGAAAAAGGTTTAGTATTCTTTTTTTAAAGACTTGCCAGTGACAAAAACAGTTAAAAAATCATTTATTAACAATTTCTCGTTCATATCGCGGATTAATAATGGCAAAACAATTTCAGTAAAAAAAAAAAAATTCACGAATCAAGAAAGAAATTTTAACTTTACACACTCAATATAATAAAAAAAATTCAATTTTAATTTTAAAAAAATTGAGTGAAATAAATACTATAAATCAAATATTTGATGGGGAAATAATCGAATTATCCTTTGGACAACATTTTGGATTGAAAGATATAATTTAATCTCTGTTGCTTATAGAATAATTGTAAAATACATTACAGTAAAATAAGATTTACTAAAAACGTTTGTGCTAATGAAAATTGAGGTGCTAGAGCAGCGATACTCAACCTGCGGGCCGCTTGTGGCCTGGAGAGCATTTCTGATTGGCCGGGTCATGGTCTATTGCACTAAAAAATTAAATTATTTAAGAAAATTCATGTATTAAAAATTTACCAACAAAATTTATGTATTAAAAATTTACCAGTAAATTCTATCAATGAAGCAATGAAATCGCTCAATTTTGCTGTCGATGTCGTACGGGTATGAATAGCAAGATTTTTTTTTTCTATTTGTAACTGTAATGGGTAGTAAAAACAATTAATAGGGAATTAGCGAACTGAACTGGAATAGTGACAATTTAATGGGTGAAACTCTAAGATTTAATTATAAACAAATTATACTGACTTAAGTCTGGAATTCAGTCAAAACTCTTTGCTGCCATTCTACACTTGATAAATAAATATTTGAAGTAAAAATAAGAGAGGCTTTGTCAAAAAAAATTTTAATTATCAAACGGCATAGCAGCTTTGTTTGTATGACAGTAAAATATAAACTAGGGGCTTGGTCATGGAGGAAAGTAAGTCGAAACTACCCCATAACTCAGTAAAAAATGCATAACATCGAAAATTTGTATTTGTTTGATAAAGATTAACATAGTTTTGTAAGCCAAAAAAGCGTTTTAATATTTTGATCAATTTCCCACATTTTAAATTTTTTTTCCATTTATCCTCTTATTGCGGCCCGCGTGAAATATATTTCATACAGGTGTGGTGGACCTGAGAGAAAAAAGGTTGCTAGAGGTTTCTCCTAAGAAATTGGAAAATAGAAAATGTATTTTGTGACTTTTAAAAAGGTAGTTTTTACAGCAAAATCAGTTCTCTTATCACATTTCTTTTTTTATTATCACAAAATATATTTAATATATTTAATTCGAGTAAGTTTTAAGAAGAAAAAAGCAGCAGTGTTTGCAATGTAATTCAAACAGACCGATCACAGGAGACATTTTAATTATATAATGCATTTTTGATAGATAAAAAGTTATAAAGTAAAAGAAAGGAACCTTTTGGGTCGATTACATTGATAAGAAAACATTAGTGAAATTCGAAGCTTTGCTCTATTGAATATATATATATAGTGTTCTAAAGATATTAAAAAGTACTCAACTTGATACAATAAATCAAAAAAGAAATCATTAAAAAGAATTCTAATATAAAACCTAGCCTATCCGCGGTCCCTTAGAATGTCCTTGATCCATTTTCGTAGCTATTTAAAGCATAAGTAGGCATTTGATTCAATAATTGTTTCCCGTCGATGAGCTGGATACATTGGAGATATCCTGATTATTACTTCCTCGCTTTCCAAATCTGAATTCCGCATTCGCTTCTTCATGTTCTCGTTCGAAAGATTTTTTCCTTATTTAATCCTTTGACAAAATTAAACACTCACTCAATCACGTCCTTCTCAAAAGAAATTTTAAAAATATATTATATTGCAGTGACTTACAAAAATTTTGGTACCTATTCCCTGAAACGAAAATAATTATAAAAATACCCTCAGTGTGTGTGTGTGTGTGTGTGTGTGTGTGTGTGTGTG
Source organism: Trichonephila clavata (assembly GCA_019973975.1). NCBI lineage: Eukaryota > Metazoa > Arthropoda > Arachnida > Araneae > Nephilidae > Trichonephila > Trichonephila clavata. The sequence continues at coordinate 34,888 of BMAO01021462.1, forward strand.
TGTGTGTGTGTGTGTGTGTGTGTGTGTGTGTGTGTGTGTGTGTGTGTGTGTGTGTGTGTGTGTGTGTGTGTGTGTGTGTGTGTGTGTGTGTGTGTGTTATCACACACAGTATCACTTTTACTAAGGATATATAATTAATACAATTAATTATTGTCCATGAGAATATAAATAAGTAAACAAGAAACTAAAACTAATAAACTAACTAAATGTGAAATTATTTCATAAATAGCTTGCCTTGCCCCTGTCCTTTTTATTTAAGTTAACCAACAATTTTAAAAACTAAACCTTTGGAGAAAATATCGAATTCATTAAAAAAAATTATCCATTAAAATATTTTAAGTCTTAGTTTTCGAAGCCTGCATTTTTAAGCAAAAAAACGAATATATGAAATTATAAACATTTTAATGTGAGACGATTTCTAAAAAATATAAATAAATAAATAACTGAAGGTTGAAATTTTCTCATAAATATTGATTTTTTCCATCTATCTTCACAAATATTAACTGCCTACATTCTTGAAAAATCTCTAAAAACATACTTAAGTACTTCGAAAAATCTTATTTATTACAAACGCACTCCTCCCCCCCCCCCCTCCCTTAGCAAAAAATGGAAGCACCAAGAAGGAGTTGTTCAATTGTGATGAGATTTCGTAGGCCAGGACATCTAGATTGACAATGCAAATTATCAAATGTTTAAGGTCAATGAACATGAATTGCGGTCGTAGCGCGTATTTCTGCTGGGCAACTCGCAAAAGTATAAAATCGGTAAAAGAGGCGGAAAATTTATCTTTTATCATTTTCGTCGTTGTGATTCCATAGAGAAAGAACAAATGGTGCCATCACGATGCTTTCGAAGACCTTATGGGGCAACTGAATAACTTCGAATGTGATTGTATTGTCAGAATGTGTGAATCTACGTGATCATACCAAGCAATAGGTTGTCACCTGCAACGTACAAACACAGCTGTGCAAAGGTGCTGGCAGCAATGTTTGCTGCGATGTACTTATTGACGAAATAAAGACTCTGGAAGGCCAAGATTCATAAATGCGAGGCAAGTGTGAAGTATTTTTGGATAGGTTCGAACTGCTACAACGGTATCATTGTTCACTATTCAACACGCTCGTATTACAGCCTCTCAACACTCCCCCCCCCCTCCCGTGAAATCTTCCACCATTTCATAGCGCTTGGCAAAGGCGGGGTTACACTCACAACGGCCTTTAAGATGTCTGTCCTTGACCCCATAACGTCGGAGGAATCATCTGGTGTGGTGTCTCAGCCGATCATCATGGTTGCTATCAAACTGGTATCACACAGTGTTCAGCGATGAATCCCGCTTTACTCATGAAGCAGATGACCATCGTCTTTGTGTCTGGAGAGGTGGTCAGCGGTCTCAATCAGCCTTTGTTTTACAAAGTCATACAGCCATAACCCCTGAAGTGTCGGTGTGGGGTACTATGTCATACAACAGCAGGTCATCTCTAGTCATCCTCGACACATCTTTAACAGCTCAACGTTATGTTGAGCTGGTAAACATACCATCCTGCGACAGGTAGTATTACCTTTCATGGTATGTCCTCTGGGGGCCAATTTCCAACAAGATAATGACAACATATCACTCGCACACCTCTGGACTGTTCGTGCCATAAATACACCTCCTTGGACAGCAAAAGATAACCAGATCTTTCACCAATAGAATATTTCTGAGACATAGTAGGGCACCATATTCGGGCACTCCAAAATATCGCATATCTGGAGCAACAACAGGTGAATGATTGGCAGAATGTATCTTAGAATGACATTAGAAACCTCTATCGCTCCTTACCGAGGCGTATACAAGTATGTATCGCCGCCAGGGGCGGTTCCACCAACTACTGATTTGAACATTCAAACAGTAATCGTGAGCCGTGGATGGGCCTTATGGTTTTGATTTTCTTATCATTCTATTATCTGTATATGAGCTGTACACATATTATATTTCATTAAAAACAACCACTTCCTTCACAGGGCTTTGATTTTTTGCAAGAGAGTGTATTTATTTTTGTTTTCTAATTTTTAACTTAAAGTGCATTTTTAAAAAACTGTAATTTTAGAAAAATTAAAACTTTTAATAGGTGATATCTCAAAAGATTTTTTTTATATATTGACAGAGTTTTAAAATAATAACAGAAAAACACAGAGTTATTATTTCGATTGATAATAACTCTAAAAATAATCCTCAAAAATCCTGCCTCTATAGAGAAGTATTAGATATTTAGAGACAAAATATTATTATTACAAAAGCATTTATTTTCAACAAAAGGAGAGTAGTTTGAAAGTAAGTCCTTTTTTTTTCATTTTTTAACGAAAAAAATTGCATTCAAAAAGTTTTTTTGTAATAATATTTTAAAACAATTTTATATGTATTATTTTATACAGGTGACACTAAATATTAAAAAAATTATTCATTTGTACGCTTTTTCAAATTCATGGTTCCAAACGTAGGAACCTTAAGGTATTACTAAACTCCTTAGAAATATTCGAATATATTATTCTAGTGCAACATAAATTTATTTATATTAAACCTAGAATCCAAATTCAAAGTTACGATCTAATTTTACTAAGTATTTTTTTCTATTTTTAAATCCAAAACGTAAACTATGCATCTCTTGAATACATCTAATGTTCTAAAACATAAAATAAGATGCTCTATTTGTTCGCATTTTGGAAACATATTCTCTGTTTTTAAGGCATAATAATTGGTAAATAAATTGCTAAAGAGTTCATCTCGGACGGAAATTATGCAGTTTCACAATATATAAACAAAAAAGTTTTTAAAAAAATTTTTACAGCTAAAACGAACACTTGAGATATGCAAGAGGTTCAAACATAAACAATTTTAATGGACTTTTCAAGAGTTCACAGCCGTCTCTCTTCAACAAAAATAGCTCTCTGAGGACATTTATTTCAAGATAGGGCTCTTCTTAGCTTTATATTTACTTCTGAAGTGAACAATACCTCGAAAATGTATGATGTTTCCTGAGTTCTGGTTAAAAATGAGAAATATAAGGAGGACATTTTAAGAATGTTATTTTTATATTTCTAGGAAAATATATTTTAACTCACAGAATACAGGCAATTCTATGCAAACAATCAGAAATACCTATTCAAAAATTTTCTTTAATATCTGCTTCTACATTTTAGGTGACGCTAATAAACCAAATTAAGTGGTTTGAAAAATCAAAGTTTTTTTCCCCGTAGATTCAAAATAAAATGTGTTTTGCTCTTTCAATTACAGTAAAAATCACTTAACACGAAACTGATGGGATTGAAATATTTTTTTCGTTTTAAAAGAATTTCACTTTTAAAGGATATTGCAAAAAAACATATCAACAAAATTAAATTTATTAGAATTTATTTTATTTACATAGATATGTATATATGCATGTACTTAATAAAAATCAATGATACAAAAGCATTCACTTCAAAATTTTCATGTTTTTTGAAAAACAGAACATTTACTAAGTTATTGAAAAATAATCTGATATTTTTCTTTGCATTGTCTTTTTTAGCATCAAATTGTCAAAAAAAATTGTTCGATGTCGTCCATTTTGTTATTCATTTCACCATTGGAATGTATGTCTAAATAGCTGCGCATACTTTTCATAATTCTCCTCACTTCGTATGACGTGGGAACAGGAGTTGCATTATTCATATCATTTTTGTCGTCGGAATCTGCATCAATAATATTTTTTGAGCTTTGAACAAACTCCAAGATGTCTTTGTCTGCCATAAAATTGGGGCTGTACACACATTGTCATCATCTATTGTAAAGAATTCTTCCGATGATACAGTAGGACAGTTCAATCCGGCTGTTGTTCTCTGTGTTTTTTCATTCTCAGAAAGGAAAATTTGTTTGTGTTGAGCGATTTTCGATTCGTGTTAAGAGTAAAAAATGCATTGAAATACATAGTAGTTTGTCATGACTGTATTGTTTCGTGTTAAGCAATATTTTGTCTAAAGCGTTTTCGCGTTAAACCTATTTTACAGAATTGCAATTTTATTCTTCACTGTCATTTGTGGAAGTAATGTTAGAATTTAACTGTAGAATCCATCAATGACTTTAACCATTTATACTTCACAATTCTTCAATTAGATTTTTTAGATCTTATAGTTCAGCAATTATTTTTTTATTTTTTTCTTCGTGCAATATACTCGTATTTTATGCACGCCTCTTAGTCTTTATATATAATGCATCATTCATATTCATAAATGCTTCAGATGTGTGCTATTAAACATTCTAATTTATTGATGGTGCATAATGTTTATTTGCTATGCTGTAATTTATCATGCATATTCATTTATTATGATGCATTATAAGATTTTGCTTATTTTATGAATATCGGATTCGAGGGTGAATCCCAATTCCTGTCAAAAGAACATACTGTGAAAATCACTTAACACTAGACTGAGGGGACTCAAATATTCTTTCCTGTTAAAGGATATTGAAAAAAAAAACACACATCAACAAAATTAAGTTCATTGAAGTTTATTTTATTTGCATAGACATGTATATAGGCATGTATTTCATAAAAATCAATGAAACAAAAATATTCACTTAACGAAATTTAATACAAAATTTTCAAGTTTTTGATAAGCAAAACATTTATCGAATGTTTGAAAAATAATCTGATATTATAGTATCTTTAAAACATCAAATTGTCAATAAATTGTTCGATATCGTCCATTTTGTTATTCATTTCATCATTGGAATGCACGTCTAAATAAATTCGTACACTTTTCATGAGGTTCCACGTTTCGGAGGACGTGAGAAAAGGAGATGCATTATTCATTTCCTCTTCGTCCTCATAATCTTCATCAATGCTAATTTTTTAGCTTTGAACAAGCTCCAAAATGTCTTTGTCTGCCATAATTGGGGCTGAAACACATTATCATCATCTACTACAATGTATTCTTCCAATGACAAGTGAGGCGTTAATATAACTTTCACTAACTTCACAAAATATTCTTAAAAGATTTTTCCAAAAATTTTCATTGCCATTATTCATTGATTTATACTAACTCATACTTACTCCTCATCGACTTCTATTTAATAAAAATTCGGACTATTTAAAAATATATCAAAAAAATTCAAAAAATACATTCTTTTAGTTTGAATATTAGTTTTGCCTTATACGCTTGTATAAATAAAAATCGAATTTCATTTTTAAAATAAATATAATGGAATCCTTAAAATAATTTAATACTAACAACTATTTATACCATTCTGCAATAAATGGTTTAATAAATAATAATTTAAGTGAGAACGAGCTAAAGTGAAATCATTTTAGAAAAAGAATATTTAATTCTCTTAAAGCTATTTTTTTTTAGTTTGGTTTTTTTCCCCCTTTAAAAGGATTTTTATTCAACACTAAATATTTTTCTTCATTCATTTGTTTTTATTTGCACCGTTTCTTAGCAACGAATAAAGTAGATGCTCCATTACATTATTTTCAATTTAGAACTCTTCTTCAAATTAAAATGGAATAATAAAAGTGTCTATTTTGACGTGTTACTTGGCGAAAATAAACACTGTGAAAAGAAAAGAAATTTTTCGCAGACAATAAAATTAATTAATTAACCTTGAAGTGTGTCCTTGGTAATGAAAAAATTATTTTTTAAAAAAACGTTTCATAAAATTATTTTTATTAAACTTTAAATTATTTTATGAGGTCATTATGCCTATTTGAGCCTAGAAGCAGAATATATATAGTTATGTAATCTCACAACAAAATCACAAAGATTTTTTTTTTTAATTTTGATTCCTCGTGATTTTTTTATGCATAAAAATTTGAAATCAGATAATAATCCACTACATAGTACTAATTAAATATTAAGTAAAACACATTAAAAAAAATTTCAGCAATGAATAAATAGGACGCTTATTAGTAAAAAAATTATCCAAGCAATAAATCAAAAACTTCACTCTAAATTTAATTTTCTTACTATCCACATTATAACAATATATTCATTCTAAAACAAACGAAATTTCTGATTTTTGCAAATAAATTTATAACAATTTGTTTTGCTTACCAATTATAAATTTTTAAAATTTATATAAAGGAAAATAATAAGTAAATGACAGCCCTAAAACGAAAATTGTTTCAAAACTCAAATTAAAGGATTTTACAAAATTTCAGCTTTGAAGAACTGTACACTCCTCAATTAAACATGTTTGATGTCACCCATCCGATATAGTGGTTAGAGACTCTGCTGTGTCGTAGGGCCTGAGTTCGAATCCCGTTGAAGACATGGATGATTGTAAACGTACATTGCCTTTGCGTCATACGGGTACTCTAAACAGCCGTCGAGCCAGAAGCCCTCTCGTGAGGTTGGTGGAACCAGAAGAGAGGTGGGAGGCCCTTGAACCCCCAGAGTGTTCTCCCTCTAAATTGGGGTGCAACCGAGATAAAAAAAATCCTACTGTCACCTGTATGGTGCTCAAAGTTACGACCAACGACAGGCGTATATCTAGAAGTTCAATCAGGCTCTAGTAACCTTCCTTCCCGAAAGGAAGGACAAGATGACAACAACAAACATGCTTGATTTGAAGTTTGCTTTGAAAATGTTATGAATCTAAGTTTTAATTCAATTTAATTAGAGAGAGTACTATATTTATTTCTTCATTATTTTTATATATTTGTTTTGTTATTTAATTTGAAAATTTAAAGAATAACTTATCTATTAAATGATATTTTAAAAAAGTTAATTTTACTTTCACAATAATCTCTTCTCGAATAATATTTACTGTACTTTTCCTTACCTAACGTATCCTTACCTTATTACTTTCTACTTCGCCCATTTCAGCTCGTTGATAATTGATAGTTCCATGATATGGATATCACATTTGCATTTTTTCCTAATATCCTAGCACAGAATTTGTATCTAAATACTCTTTCCAAAAATGTAAAGAATTGTTCTTGCTAAAAATTCAGCTTCCACCAAAAGTTTCTTTACTAAAATCTATGAGAATTCGAAACAATTCAGATGTTGATATTGTTGAATCCGTGTATAAGTATGGGGGAAATCTTCGAAACTTTAATGGTCCTTTTTCCCAATTTCGTGAAAAGTTCAGAAAAAGAATCAAGAGTTTGAGCCTGGTATCGCTGAAGACCCGCCATGCAAGGAAAAGAGGGTTAGGAGAAGAGGGTGCCAGAGCTCAAGTGTCGCCCCCGTCACTTGATCATGGTTCTAAATCAGTGATACTCAACCTGCGGCCCGCTCATGGCCCCCATTGCACTAAAAAATACAATTATTTAAGAAAAATGTATTAGAAATTTAGCCAGAAATTCTATTAATCAAGTAATCAAATCTACCAATTCTGCTGTTGGTGTTGTACGGGTATGAATTGCAAGATTTTTTTTGTCTATTAGTAACAGGTAGTGATACCAAATAACAGGGAAGTAGCGAACTGAACTAAAGTAGGGATTTTTTTATAGGGGAAATTTTGAAATTACAAACAAATACTATACTGATTTCAGTCTGGAATTCAGTCACACTTTTTTATGCCATTCTGCGCTTGATAAATTAATATTTAAAATAAAAATAAGAGAGGCTTTATCAAAAGAAAAAAGTTAAATTATCAAACGGTGAGTTAGCTTTGTTTATACAACAAAGGGTCATAGGAGGAAAAAAAACCGAAATTATTTCACAACTCAGTAAAAGAAGCATAAAACGCCAAAAAAAATCTTTATGTGTGTTTGATAGAGATTCATATACAGTAGAGCGTCGTTTATCGGAATCAATTGGGACCGTACACTGTTCGGATACGCGATTGTTCAAATAACCGAAAACCGAATGCGACAGGACACTATACGAATATTGAAAATCATCACATGCGGGAAACGTGCTTGAAGAAAAAGCAAAATAGGTGCAAAATGTCGCAATTTTACCTTTGTTGTGAAAAATAATCAATTATATTTCGCTGTACCATCGTACACCTTCGTTTTTTGCTCTAAGGTCTCTGATTCTCTTGAGCAGCAGTAGTTAAGTAGGACAGCACTCTGTTGTTCGTACCACCCCATAGATGACTTTAACGCAGAAAAAACGTCAGTATTTGATGGACCCTTGATACTTTCGTTGTTGTTGTCCTCATCTTCATCCTTTCATCGTCGACAGGGTCGGATTCTTCTTGCACGGAAGTCACAATCACGTCACCATTTAGCATTTGAAATACAAAGTCTTCTGCATCGTTCCGCTTTCTCCCTTCGCGAAACGGTTCAATATTTCAAGTTTTGTCTCTTTGTTCAAGACCTTGCGCTTCCATTTTGAATTCGAAGCCACAGCAGTTCACAACTCAACAAAAGATCACGTATACACTCCCTCACTCGGAAACAAACTGACCTAATATTCCGAGCAGATGTTTACTAAATCACACAACTGAATTCCCCAAATATCCCTCACCTTGTGATTTCCCGTCCCTTTTGGCTTCACGTGAAACAACTGTTGAGCATAACACTATTCGAAAACATATTTATAAACAGTACATGCAGCTGACAAAAAAAACTGGTTCGGATATTTGACGCTCCTGATAATAAGCTTTCGGATAAACGAAGCTCTACTGTAGTATTAAAAGCAAAAAATGAGTTTTAATATTTTGATCAATTTTCATATTATAAGTGTCAAATAAATATTGCCTTGGTCTTATAATGTTTTTTTTCCATTGATCCTTATGTTGCGGCCCGCGGACAATACACGCAATATGCATGCGGCCCAGCGGGAGAAATGTTGAAAATCCCTGTTCTAAATCATGGGGTCCGTCGCCAATAGCCCTTATGCAGCTTTATAGTGCGACGTAAATATACAACTCTCACACTGTCCTTATTTCCTGCAGATGGAAATCTGTATTAGTCATTTTTATATCATCACATTTATAAATTTTCACTCTCGAATGAGGGGATACTGTGACCTACATTTCGAATTTCTAGTCATGATACGTTCGGATTTTTAAGTAGAAGTGCATATTGACCTTATGACCTTTTTTTTTAAAAAAAAATAAGACACGTTAAAGCATCTTCAAATTATTATTAGTTGAAGCCATCTTAATAATTCAGAACGCTTGTCATTTTTACACTGTATTGAAAGCAACAAAAACGATGTAACTTGTTTAATTAGTTATGTTAGTTTGTCAGGGGCTTTTTTATTTGGTACTCTTTATACAATATGCTTAAAGAGAAAACATCAAAATCATTTCAATTATTGTGTCTTTTTATTATAATCTATTACAATTTTTAAGACTTCTGTATAGTAATTTACTTATTGAATGAGTAACTAAGTTCCCGTCATTCATTTTTAAAAAAATTCAGTTTATTTTTCAATAAAAATTAACAACTAATTAATCATTAATCTATTCACTCTTGTTGTCGTGTTCCAAAAATTTGGTTTAATCACTTTTAATCGAATTCAACTTTACAACCAGAAAGAGGAACAAATTTGAGATCAAAAATTTTTTTATTTTTGAACATGGCAAACCAATCAGGAGCGATTCTTTCAACTATGTGGTACCTGTCCATTCACAGCGCATATATCTAGAAAAGCTTTTTTCGGCCTTAGAACCTTGATTAAAAATGAAAAAGAAGTATTGAAAAGGTTAATTTTTCTCGGCATTTTCATATTAATGACCTGAAAATTAAGACAAGTTAGTTCGAACAAAAAAAAATATTGCGATAGAACAAAGTATCCTCCTCCGAATGATTTAAAACATTTCGCCAAAAACATTTAATGACTTGCTGGATGTCAGGTTACAGGATGTCACAGGGGGAACTTAATTTTGTCGACCTAATAGTTAAATTAACATTAATGTTTGTTGCGAAGCAAGCAATGAAGACAAATCTAGTTGTTTGGAGCTACGATAAAAGGTGATAATAATATATTTATTTCTCATGTATTTCTTTTTCTCTAATGCATTACTTCGTAAAAACTTACGAGACTCCCAGGGACGTCTTAATGCACGGATCAACTGGGCCCTACCCAGCCTCGCCTACGGTGGGGGCCTCGTTTCGTTCTCGATTCTGTCTTAGTAAAATCATGATCCGGATAATTTTAATTGTTAAATGTTATTCCCGTACATATTCTCCGAAAAACAGAGAATTTCAAACTGCATGTCAAGTGGTAAGACTATGATGTCCGTTGTCCATGTCTAGTCCTAACACCATAAACAACCGTTGTTGTTGTGTGTTTCATGGTGGTGTATATATGAAAGACGAGAGATAGACGAACAGAAACATACAGTACGATCATACAGAAGAATATAGACTTGTTATTGCACAAACAATGAAACCAGCAAAAACAGAAGTGGTGCGCTGCTTTCCTTTCGAGACGGGAATCCATTTCAGGCGAAAGTCCGAGTTCTTTTCCCGGAAATACATCCAAGCCTTATTCGGGAATCGAACCCGAGTTTCATGCCGAGGGTCATATCCACCATGGGCGGCATATAAACAACCATTCAACTCATTTAGTCGAAATGCGGTCATAGGTCGAGCCGGTTCGTGCTAAGGTTTTTGAGATTATGAACCCTGCACACATTTATTTATTTCAAATTATCATTTGAACGAGTATTTTACAATGCATGCTATATACTGCCTACTTTTAAAGATCTCAGGTAGGGAATACTTCTGCATAGCGAACCAGTGCCTCAAATATATATATATAATCTTAAGATTTTTCTGGGCCAAGGGCCTCAAAGATTCTTAAGACGTCCCCGGAGACTCCATTGGGCTTTACCTGAAAATTCTTCACTATTAAAACATCAGAAGTTTCAAATTTATTTCTAGTCATGAACATTTTTCTAGAAAATAAAACTCTTTGTTGAATTTTCCAACAAGTAAATATATTTCTTGAATTTTTCTGCCCAATGCGTCAATCTTTCTTTTAAATTTTAACTACGAAAACGATATCTTAGGATTAAAAATATTATTGAACACAAGAAAACTTAATATAAATTTAGATCAATTTAAATAAACTGTACAAAATTATTGATAATCAAACATTAATTCCTTACATGTTTGCCAAAGTATCATGTAACTGAAACATCAAAAAACATTCTTGGTGTTTAATTGGTGTTATTGACGACGGACCTCGTAATTCTGAGCCACATCCGAGTGACAAGAACGACATCTTAGCGACTTGTGAGAGTAATGTAAGAATGTGTTTTATACTACAATTTCTTTAGTAGCCTTTACTACCCCTTTTGGCGATTTTGAGGGGCAGCTCTCAACTGACACAGAATATGATTGCTCTTATAAACAGAGTAGAACTTACAGACAAAGAACTTACACTTTGTAATGGATACCAGTCCACATAGACATCCTCGGCAATGAGTAGGCTAATAACCTTGCCGAGGAGGCCCGAAAAATCCCTCAACTTTCCAATACACTTACCGATGCTGATGCAATAGCCAGACTTAACTCACCTCCCATCCAGTTAAGAAGCATTTCATTCCAGAACTTAATTGTAACCGCGTGATTTCAACATTCTTAGCCAGACTACGTACAAGACACTTTAAACGGAAGAAAATATCCCGATGGCTAAAGAAATTACAATACTTGTCCTCTCTGTCTTGACATTCAACTTTTTCCTAATCATATTTTTAAATGTCTTTGCCCACGAACCATCAACTGCTTTATTTACCAAAGGACTTCAACATAGCAAGGGCTGTCTTGAACGAATTCGGTGATATTTGATTTTTCTGCACTTCATGGACAAGACAACAACAGCAACACTAGCCATTTCTTAACTGTGCTTTTACATACAATGCAATTTTTTAACTGTGATTTTACTACTGCTTTTAACTTCTGCTTTTACTGCTCATTTTAGTAAGGATTATTAAAAACTATAGGGAGAGACTAATAGCAATACCGTTATGCTAGAATATTACAAATTATTCTTCGTAAAAGAAGGAAATATTGCTGACAAAAATTAATACCAATCTCAGTTGTAGAATTGACTCCACTGTCTGCAAACCAATCTTCGATACAATCCTTAAGTATCGACTTCATAAAACTTCAAATATTAAATCAGATAATAATAACAGATTGTAATAACAAGGCCACCACAGCCTCAAAGAAACCTTTTAGTAGATCTCATTAATTTTTTTAATTAACATTGCTCTAAAACTTCTTGAGAGCTTATGATGACATATCTAGCTATTTTTTAACGACATTCAGAAAATAAGGACACGACTCAGTACTGATACATCTCTCTTGGACTATATTAATCCTCTTTGGAGGATTTCGAAACTTGGTAAAATTTGATATGCAACAAATCTTTTTATTCTGTGCAACAGAATAAGAAGGGTTCAAACTTGAGAGCTTTAGAATCAGGACTTATATAAACTTGAGAGCTTTAGAATCAGGACTTATATAAACTTGAGAGCTTTAGAATCAGGACTTATATAAACTTGAGAGCTTTAGAATCAGGACTTATATAAACTGAGAGCTTTAGAATCAGGACTTATATAAACTTGAGAGCTTTAGAATCAGGACTTATATAAACTTGAGAGCTTTAGAATCAGGACTTATATAAACTTGAGAACTTTAGAATCAGGACTTATATAAACTTGAGGCTTAAGAAGAATATCGACCACACGAATTCTCCATATAAACACAATATTTCAAGACTTCAATTACACATAAACAAGAACATGGGAACAATCTGTGTTCAATGTATTTTTTATTTAAAATAAAGAGAGAAAATATTATCATTGTAAAGTTTTTGCAATTTGCTTGTAATTTAAATTTATAAGAGTTGTCGATTTTTTTTTAAGTTTGTAATAAATTTATATTTATTCCTTTCTTGCCATCTCCTAATCTATTTACTATCCATCAGTGAGAAAACGTGGAAAAATCATCGTTTTATATTTTTATTTAAAATTTAAAAGAGAAAAGTTTACTTTTGTAAATTTTTGTAATTTTAAACCTTTTAAATTTGCGACGATTTCTAAATTTTTGTAATAAATTTATATTTTTTTTTCTTTTTGCTAAACGTTTTCCTTTAATCTATTTATTATTCATCAACGTTATGCTTTTATATAATTCATATTTAATATTTAAATTTAAAATAGTCATAAATTCGCAAAGCTAAATGATTAAGATTTTATATTCAAAGGATTAAATGAATTTTATTATAAAATTCGCTGATTAATTAAATATAATTCACATAAAGAGCTATATCAGCATCTAGGTTATTAAGATGGTCATTAAAATTTAACATCATCCAAATTGTTAAATATTTATAGTTGAAAATTAATTTCAACATCTCATAAATATCATGAATATTTTTGTAAAATATCTCTTAAATTTTCTTTAAAGAACGTGATTACTTTGTCATTTATTCTTACGAATCTAGTTTTATATAAAATTCTCTCTAATTTTTTTTCAATTTAAATAAAAAATTTATAGTGTACAAAAATTATATTTTTGTCTGAAATTCAGTATGCTAAAGGCTTGGAGCTTGGCGTGTGTATTCGTTTTTATAGCTGACGATGCTATTACTTGATTCTTTTTACTCTCTGCTTGAGTCATTATAAAGGATATTTCTGCAACATGTGAAATGCGCGTTAAATACCTTATTTTTAAATGACGTCGCAAAGTTTGATCATTAAAGGAATATTGCATGTATGCTAATGCATTAGTTTCCCTTCATTATCTGAAAAATAACTTTGTATCAACTGTATTCAAATGACCGAATGAAACAGATTGTTTCGTTTAATGTAGAACCAGTTACACGGGAGTTTTCCATACATTTACGTGATAGATTATTCTACATTTACATTCACTAAACAATATATACGGTATGATAGTAGTCAGGGGTCAATGGTCAAGGTCAGAATTTTTATTCTTCTTTGTTTTTGAAACTTGAAGACTTTTTTTAGATTCCACAAAGTTCATGCATACAAATTTGCATATCGCGAGATTCTCTGAAGCCTGAAGAAACTTTCTAGAAAAATGCATTTTATCGATTTCAGTGAAAAAAAGAACAAAATCTAGCTTCGTGTGAGGTTGAAAGAACATTCGTTGTAAAAGAACTTGCCTAACGATTGGTCAGACATTCTTTAACAGGATGTATAGCGTGAGGGGCAGAAAATGTCACTTAAATGTATTACTCGAGTCTAGACTTCAGATTTGGAGATGTTTTCCTTTCCGGGACCCAAACCCAGCTTTTTTAACTGTTAAAGTTATAGAACTTTGCATATGATAAAATTATAAAACATTGACTCATAAATTTTGAACGTACAATTCAATATGAGAACTTTATAAAAATCAATGTAATTCAATCCTTTTGAGAGGTTAATATATCATGAGCTTAACTGGAATAAGATTCGTAACTAAAACTCTGTAGATTTCGTAAAAGCTATTGCTTCGAAAATGGAAGAAATTTGAATTCTAGCGATCGTTGATGAGAATATAATCTATTGTAGGTGAGTTTACTGCGTTTTCATTTATCTCATGCAGCACAAATATGGACTGGTCTTTTTCTTAATATATGCTTCAAAAATTACCCAGACATTGTTTTTAAACGGTATTTTGAATGTTCCGATCTTATGTAAGAGCTTTTAGTTGAGTCAGATCTTCATGATTTTTATTACAATAAAGTACAAGAAAGAGAAAGA
>BMAO01021463.1:0-16483 GCA_019973975.1 Trichonephila clavata
ACAAAACAAATAGCCACGTATTGATTCGACTGAGTATTTTGGCGAATTTTCGGATTTGCATCTACTATGATATAAGAAATAAATACTGTAGCGTGTTAAATTGCTATAAATTTAATTAATATTAATTGCTACAATGCAAAGAAAATTTGCCTGCAGGTAAGAAAGCTTTTTTCGGTTTCCACTAAAGAATAGATAGTTATTTTCCAAACCACCATCCACCCAAAGAATTTTCAAGAGAAGAAATAAATCTTCAGTATCACATAAATAAAAGATGTTCCAAAAGAAATTTCGACTGAAATGTGAGTACTTTTTAATTATTTCAATTTCAATATTTTTTGTTTTTATCAAATACGCTGACGATATTAAAGTTTTAAAAAGAGTCTGAAATATTTTCTGAGCATTTCGAATTCGAAGATTTTTAATTTTGCAAACATACACAGATCAGGGTATCACTTCTGTGATCTATTATGAATGCTCTGAATTTGTTAAGTATGTAGTTGATTACCTTTTTTTTCAATTCCTACTGTTAGTTTACACTCTCTCCATATTTATTCAAATTTTCAATCGTTTGTAAATACATTTTTAAAGCGCTCGATTGAGCTGAAATTTAAAAACATGATTATTTTGCATGCCAATACAGAAATTTAATTTTAATTACTAAAAATTAATTGATTAAAACTAATTATTCAATAATTATAAATCCATCCATGTTGGCATAATTTTTGGCGACATAGCGACCATTTTGGCGACTTTTGTCCAAAATTGTAAAGGTTTTTTCTCATGTTTTAAAACATGAAGTTGAACTGAAATTTCATATACACAATTGTTTTCGATAGCAATGCAAAATTTTAATGATAATTAATAGAAATTGTCACTTAATGTTTTGATTCTGTAATATGTATACACATATTTATATTAATTGCAACTATTTGATAAAAAGTAACTAAAACAAAATTTTCTTACCTAAGAAGGAATTGACCTTAATTTTAATATTACTTGTTTTTGTTACTTTAAGATTATTTTCGACAATTTTACAAGCACTATAGACAAAAATTTGAAACTGAACTGTCTTAATAAAGAAATTTTTGTTCTGTTAAATTTTATTGAAATAAAATCTCAATCTTAAATTTTGCCATCCATTTAGTAGCAATACAGAATACTTTTTAATTTTTAGAAATATCTTCATAACTTTGTTTGTTTCATTTCCTAACTGTGTATATAACGTATATAACAATAATATGTTATAAGTTTTCTATGCTGAAGTCATTAGAATTTTTATTGTACTGAATGTTGATAAATGTGTCGACTTTAAAGCATTTCAATTTTGCAGATATGAAAAAACAAACCAGGGTACTACTTCTGTGACCAATTTTAATTGTTTTTAAACTGATGAGTAAATATGCAGTTGATCTCGCCTACATTTTTTTCTTTTATCCCTTTGTATAATTATTTTCACTAATTTAACAAGCATGATATATAAAAATTTAAAACTGAATTGGCTCAGCAAAGTCATTGTTTTGTAATTTTCAGAACAATACACTTACAAATACAAGTAAATAAACAAAGTTCATATGTACTTTAAAAAATATGCATCCATAAATGTATAATGCTTGTTATATGGTGAAGAACGTACAATATATTTTAATAATTTGTGGGATTCATATTTCATTTTTTCAGAAATCAGGGAATAAATCAGTTCAATACTAAAGAGCATGATCATATAGACATTGAGAAGCAAGTATCTATCTATATTCTTAAAATACTGATTGCATTAACTTTTCCCAATATTAAAAAAACAGTTATAATAAAAGAAAATCCCTACTTATATCAATTTTACTATACTACAACTGACATTTTAAATTTCATGTTATTTTTATTTTACATCCTTATAAGCTTAAAATTCATGAGTAGTTAGTTACATATACATGCATAATTATGTAAAATTTTTTAAAAAATTCTTTTAATACGGGGATAGCGAACGTTACGTTAGCCAGCACTTTCCATTCCTTCCTGGATAAGCTTGCCTTTTACAAAACAAAATAGAAGCAGAAGGATATTATACAGAAAAATAAATTCATTGCAAATAACAGTAAGTGATTTGCATATGAAAACCTTAACAGAGGGTTTCATTGCAAGATATTTTTTTAGTGTATTCAATTTTTTAAATATTGAAAATACCTTAATGTCCACCCAAAATAATATTTTGCAACCCATTGATATATTTTTGGTAAAATTAAGGACAGGTATGTCCAACACATGCACAATAGAACATATGTTTGGTTAATCTAAATTTTACACATCTTCACAGAAATTAACGAGAGGTACTTCAGTATTTATCTAAAATTAGGATGCAAAAATCTGATATGTAACCATATATGCCGTATTAAAAACAAGTATACATACGTATAAATCAAAAATTTGTTTTACTTAATAATTTTAGAATATTACAGGGAAAAAGAAAAACATTTTCGAGAAGCATTCACTATAGAAATGGAAAAATATTTTAATTTACTACAGCTTCATTAATGTTTACACTTGATGATGAATCAAGTACCATTTTTTAACATTAGAAGTCAAAATTATCATTTAACATATGTAAAATTATATGCAAAAACATTATGCAACATTTTGAAAGCCTACTCCCTGTGCTATTTTAGGTAAAAGATATGATTTATCGAGAATTGAATTCCAAATATGATAATAAATTAAGGCATTAAAATTTTTTAATAAAAATGTGTGTATAATAGAATATGTTTATGTCCATATATGGATTATAAAAGTACTGCTCACTCTTACATGATCAAAATTTTAAAAAGTCATTTTTGAATCCATAATTCTTTTACAAAAAAAAAAAAAAAAATTAATAATAATTGTTATACATTTGTGTGGTATCTATTAGCAGAACATTTGTTTTTCAGAGTTTGACTGTGGTATAAACCTATCACAGAGATGTACAATTTTTTTTTACTATGTATCGCAAATAAGCATTTATAGGTATTTGCACAATTTGTAGATTTATCATTATAGATTAGATTTGCTTTATGTCATTAGATTTATTTTTACATAAATATTAAAGTCTAAAAGACATGTATATTGATATTATCCTGCTTATAAGTCCTGAATAAATTTGTTACATTGAGTTACTTACAAATATTGACCCAAGAAGAGTACTTGCATCAATTGTATATTTGTTCAGAATTAGGATCATGAAATCAAATATGGCTTTATGTATAGACATTTGATTCTGTGGGATGTTGTTGCAATATACAGCCAATAACTGGAACTCTTCCTGCTCATAGGCATCATAGCTCATGAACGCAGTAATAATAATAATATTTTTTAAAGTTCTTGATGCGTTTTTGCTTGGCAAAATTATTTGGCAGTTTAACACATAAGTTCAAATTTCTTAAATGGTATGAGTACTGATTGAGCATTTCTTAGACAGACTTTGAAGTGATTTAATATTTTGCTCAAGTATAATTTAGAAAACTGAAAAGTTTCTTGAAATTTTGGATTTTCCTGGTAAACTAATGCTATAATTAGTTAATTACCTTGATTATAAGTAGTAGAAACTGTGATTTTGATTAGAATGGAACTCAATTTATTCATGATAAACTTTAGTAACTTGTTGATGTATAATAATGATTTTAATCCTTAATAATATATTTTCACACGTTTAACTTCAGAGTGAGAATTTTGTATCTCCCCCCCCCCCTCTCTCTCTGATGTTTTTTTATCTTCCATTTTTTTTTAAGTGTGAATATAAATATATATAAAAAGATACTTTAGATACATATTAGTGATAACAAAATAATGAAATGTCAATACATTTCTCCAAATAAGTTTTTAGTTTGCATGCACTACACATACAATACCTGGTCAAGATACATAACCAGTAGAAATTGCGAATGGAAATTTTATGCAACTATTCATTTTTATATATATTGTATTGAATTTTTTCTTTTTTACAATTCATTGTGTTGTAAAAATAAAATTCATTTTCATCATGGATAAATATTTATTATTATTCAAAAACTTTCATATTAAGTCGATCCAATATGCTAATTTCTATTTTACAAGTTTAACTTATATTTTGGAGCCATCTATTGTTTATAGATAAATTATACTATTTTTATAAATTATATGTAATTCAATAAGAAGAAAAATACATTTCAAACTGAGGATAATTAAATTGAATTTTTAAAAATATTTGCGCCTTTTCTGATGAAACATTCCCTTAATATTGTATAATAATTTTTAAAAAGTAGATCAACATGTTATAGGCACTTTAACAAAGGCAAGTTTAAAAAAGTATTGAATTTGTTTTTAAAAATTGAGGATCTTCTATACCCAGTGCTCGAAATGAGCTTAAACCAGCACTGTTTGAAACACAAAGTATTTATGTATAAAATAATGATACTAACTTTAGCTATAAAAATCACCAGGTTTGCAAAAAAAAAAAAAAAAAAATTGCAGTTTTAAATTGGGGCACAGTTTAGCAAGTTTGAGTTTTATTGCCCAACTTTAAAGTACTAAAATATAGTACGACAATATATTATCATGTAGTTAAGTACATCATGGGAATATTCAGTTTTATCTGCAATACTTGAATTCAGAAGTCTAATTGCAGTATTAACTGAGGGTGATTTTTAGATACATCATTTTCCGTCGTGTCCATCTCTTCGAAATATTGTTTCTCACAGCAACCTGAGAATGTTTGGGCCAAAAAGAAAAAAAATTAATGATAAAGCTTCCAAGTTATATAAACTATTTTTAAAACAAAAATTAGCCTTGAAAATAATCTTAATTAAATAACTATGAGAACTCAAAACATTATCAAGCAGAAATGCTTTTAGTAATGAGAACTGAAATAATTAACCATTTCACACTGCAAGAGTTGATTGGGCTCAAAAATATTTTTAATTCAATTTAAGAGTGGAAAACTGCTTTAAAATGAAACTGAAACCAAAACCTAAGCTCTTCAAATATCTTTAAAACTAATTTATTATCGAATCTAAAATTTAGTGGCAAGCTTCTCAATGATATGGGCCATAAGAAAATGCCAAAATTGTTTTTGAAATGTTTAGCGCATTGTGTGGCTTTAAAATAGTATGATTTGTACCAATACATTATGAAGCCTTTAAAGATATGTTGTAAAATAATAACATTTAGCACTTTGATAGTCTTAATAATTATCACCTACAAATGTTTGAATTTTTTTTTTTTTATAAATCATTGTACCCATGAAAAAAAAAACGAATCATACTAAAATATGGGATTAATTTTAGAAATTGTTTAAAACATGCTAAATTATTTTCATGAAAATTTTTACATTTTGGAGCATACAAAATTTTTGTTGGCTAGTTTAAATTAGTAATTAAAATTATTTAACTTGCATCATTTATCAACATTTAATTTTAATATTACATGATTTTATACAAGTGAAGCATGTGAAAATTTTATATTTTTAACTAAGAAATTCATTGCAATTTAAAAAATGCATTTTCATATTCTTTTGAAAGACTATCAGTGACATTGCTTCATTATGCATTTATGAAGAGTATTTTTACTAAGATGTATTCCAAAAGAGTATTTTTTTTGGTCAGTTTCAATCTTTATTTGCATTAATATGGATATATAAAATTGAAACATTGTTATTGTATATTAATTTTTTAAACAACTGTTCTATAAAAATTCCCAAGACATAGTAAGATTTTTCGAAATATATGATGAATCTATAATGAAATAACACATTTGCCAGCTTTGATTGTCTGACTTTACTTAGTAATTATCATTTACGAAGGTTTGAAATTTCTTTTAGAAATTTCCCTTTAGACTGTCTTCAAAGTTTAAAAAAGAAAATACTCTTATACTATTAAGTTAAAGAAAGGAATCATGTTAATACATAATTCTTAGGCATAATGATTAAATTTTATTGGATTATTCTTTATTACAAATTATTTCTTATGAGTTATTGAATTGCATATAAATTGTCTAATTGATGTAAAGCAAACAAATATTTCCTTACAATTTTAAAAAATAAAAGAATTATTAACATTAAAAACTTTGATGTCCTAATAATAATACTGAAATGAATTTTCAAGAGCAGCAAAAAGGAAACTTTATATGAATATTAGAAAATAACAGTTAAATTCACAAGCTTTTTTGTAATTACAAGAAGTTTCTATGTAAAAAAATATAATCAATGTCACAAATTCGGTAAGAAATAAATACCTGCGCTTACAAAGAAAGGTTAGGAGCAATGAAAACTTAAAACAATCCTTAGAAACGCCACAACGCTAGAATTCACAAAATCCCAAGAGGTCTTCACAGCACTCAGACACAACTAACAGTGTCTAGAAATACAAATAGGCAATGTATTCAGGTAACGGTTATACATTCACATGGAATCTCTTATTATCCAATCATCATAATAAGTTGATTAACAGTCTTTGGTCCTATTCAACAGCCGAAGTATTAACTAATCGCTCTTCCTGACAGAAGACACAACAATCTTCTGTTTTGGCGAGCCACTCCCTATTTAGTCTGCACGAATTTTTCTCGGAAAAACTCGCTTACATGATGATTCGCGATATTAGTAGATTTATCCAATTTCAAGAAGCAATTTGTTCAAAAGAGCGTTGCATAATTTTTTAATCACAATATGGCTGGCACTAATAAAAAATAATTATTAAACCTAAAAGTATACAAAAATTCGAAGCCAAAGGATAGAAGTATAAACTAAACTTAAATCTAATACTATAAACTAAAACTATATATTTGGTCACAATACAAAAATTAAAAGAGTAAAAAATATATTAAAACTATTTTGAAGGGCTAAAAAGAATATAAAATAATAATGTTTGCAAATTCGAAAGTTAGCGCGCAACAACAAGTGATATACGATCAACTGTTATTTGTTAATCACGTGATGATGGCCACGATCGCAGCGCCCTCTAGTGATGAATCGACCCCATTAAAACGTCGTCCTCTCTCTCTAATAAATACGTCAGCTTTCTGAATAAAGACGGTGTCTGCAGACAAAATGAAGTTATGTGTCAGCATCGTGAACAAGAACAGTTTCCTAAGACAGGGTAAAGATGTGCGTCAGTACCCGTAATGAATGATGGTGTCCAAAGACAGGGCAAATGTATACGGATACAATATAAACGTAAGCTTCCAAGCGAGAACAGTTTCCAAGACAGGGTAATGCTATGAGACAGCTTCCTAAATGAAGGCGCTCTTCAAAGGCAAGGTAATGCTATGAGTCAGCATCCTAAATGAAAACGGTCTTCAAAGACAGGGTAAAGCAGTGAGTCAGCATCCTAAATGAGGACGGTCTTTAAAGACAGGGTAACCTATACGTCAACATTCTAAATGAGGACGGTTTCCAAAGACGGGGTAAAGGTAAATGGATACAATAAAAACGTGAGCTTCCTAAGCGACGACGGTTTCCTAAGAAAAAATAAAGCTATTTTTATTATTAAAAGCTTTTATTTAACTTACAATGTATGTATGTATGTAATTTGTTCGGGTGGAATCTTGCAACTCAATTTTGAAGCTGATATATTCCTCCCATTGAGCTGAAATTTTGTATACACGTTTAGTTTGGATGACAATGCATGTTTTGACCATTTATATTCCGATATTGCAATTAATTAAAAACCTTAAACTAGTTTTGGGCGCCAATTTGGATATATCTGCATTGTTGTAATCATTTTATTGTTACAACAATGACAAAAGTTGGCGTCAAAAATTGGTTTTCAGCCAAACTGGAATTTCATAACGTTGCGCTATTGACTGTATTAATTAACTTTGTCTAAAAAATAATTACATTTCTACAACGTAAAAACAATCTAATTTCTACAACGTGTGCAATTTTTTTACAAATTTCTATCTATTTCCTTGGATTTAAATTCAAAACAAAAAAGTAGAGCTATTTTTCAAGTAGATTGGTACATTGTATACCTTTCTCAACGCTGCCAAGTTAAACTGAGATGGAGTATTGAAGAAATTCTTTAAATAATTTATCTAACTTTAATCTATGAAACTCGGACAAAAAATAATTACAGAATCGGAAAGATCATTTTGTTTATGTATCTAACCCATCAAAAAGGAATCCGCTAGGAAAACAATAAGAGAAAAATATTATCTAGAAATGCAATTTTCTAATTTTAAGCCTACGAGTAATTTAAATATACCTCATTTTATCACCAGTATTCTAAACACACACTACGACATGTGTCCTTAAATTTAATTACAAATAGAATCTGTTAATTTTATTTGAATTTAATTATTGATTTTTTCAAAATCAAGTTTCTAAAGATGATCTGAGCAATTAAAAAAAAATAGATTCTTACGTAGAAGATATTCAACGTCCAGCAAAAAATTATCATTATTTGATAAAACTTTTTTTTTTAATTTCAAAATGCGTTTTTAGTCTTAAGCATTTTATTGATTAATACAAATATTTAAATGCCTTTTGAAGTTTTTAATAAACAACTAAAATTTTCTTCTAATATGTTAGAGAAATACATCCCTTATCTTCAAAATATTTCAAATAAATAATATATTCTTTAATCTTTTCAAAAATAGTCAAAATTTTAATTAAACATTTAATAACTTTGTCATTTATGAAGATAATCTCACTAAACCTTTTTTTTCGTGTGTAGAACAATGTTACCCAAAATCTGCATGAAGATTGAAAAAATTGCTTAAAAATTACGGATTTAAAAAAATTGTGTTTTTAGTCTAATACCATTTTGCGAGAATTAATTCAGCTAAACCAGGGATGGCGAACCAGCGTTCAATGAGTTGAACAGGCTGAGAAACCTGTCCAGCGATAACTAAAAAGTAAAAAATAAATTAAATGTAAAAAAACTTTTTTAAGAACAAGCTTTTATTTAAACGCGCTAAAAAGAATAAAATAAACTTTTCTTTAAAACTTTTTTTACTCAACTTATAACGTCATTACACAATTTATATGATATAAAAGCTTGTCGCGAGATTTACCTGTGTAGATAAACAAGTAAAATAAATAACTTGACCTGATTGATTTTGGTTTTTAAAAATTCAAACTAAGTAAATATGAGTACTTAAATATTGCGACAAGCTTTTATATCATATAAATTGTGTAATGACGTTATAAGTTGATAGTAAAAAAAGTTTTAAAGGAAAAGTTTATTTTATTCTTTTTAGTGCTTTTAAATAAAAACTTTTTTAAAAAAAGATTTTTTACTTTTAATTTATTTATTAACTAGCTGTTACCCGCGACTTCGTTCACGTAGAAATTTACAAAAAAGTGTTTTGTTCAATTCACAGATCTTACGAAAACTTAATAATTCTGTATTCCACGTTAAGAAATACATACACGCTATATATATAGAGAGACAGAGAGAGTTTAATGTCATTTTTTTACTTTGTGAATCAATGTTTTGTTTTTATATTTTTGTGTTCTTTCTGCTTTTTGGTGTTTATTGTTTTATTTTCTTTGTTTTTTGTTAATTTTTGTGTGGTTTTTTTCGTATAAATTTATTGAACATCCTCTCTCTATATAGTATTAAATTTATTGAAAAATCTCTTTATATACAATATCTGGTGTACGATTTTCTTGAGCTAAAACAAAAACGCTAGGATAGTGACAGATAAAAGGAACAAACAAGGCCGGACGTGTAATGCGCAATTTCTTTGGCAGCACCTATTCCTATAATCTACAAACAAGGATGGGTTACTTTGATATTTTTGGCCTCTTTTTGAAAATCGCCAAGTTCATCGTTGGCTTAATTGAACCTACTAAAATCATTCTTGCTATAGCGCTCGTGCTGAAAGGTTCGTATATGAAATTCTAGCGGGGAGATTTATTGATTAGGTATTTTATAACTTTGAATTATAATGTTTGAATGTTACATTTTTTTGCAGTTTTTATATTGTATCAATTTCCTGTTAAGTTTTCCATCATTTTAACATATTTACTGATTTATGGAATTTCTAACTTATGTGAACAACTAAAAACTTTGATTCATAATTTTGAATTATTATTATTTTACTCTTTTTATATTGTATTTTTATTTTATTTTGTGCTTTGATTTGATGTAATTAACATTTTCCGTTCATCGACTTTCTAGCTTCTGCCGTGTAAAAGCTCGATTCTCCAATCACGTGAATGTAAAAATTTTATGCTTTGATTATTTATAATGTTTTAATAATACATTTTAAAATTTCCAGGTATTTACTATTGTAGTAGATTCATTATTTTTTTAGTTCCTGCTGGGTGATTGCCCACTTGGCGGATCTCGTGAGTGTAAAACTTTTTCTTGTCGTTAAATCGAAAGTTCTATTGATTGTTATGAAAAATTAGCGTAAATATATGAGGTAAATTGTTTGGCTAAATTTTTAAATGATTGTGAGAATAATAATAGAAAATACAAATTTTCTGGAGGTGTTCTTGTAAAAGAAGGGTGCCCTGCTAGGATCCAACCAAAGGTAATAATGCTATTCTTAATAAGAAAATACATTTATTTAATTAAAGTAAGAAGAAAATCATTATTGGAATGTATTATCTATTGCAAAAATTTTTATACGAATCACATGTAAAGATCTACACAATATGTTTAGATTTAACTTTCCCTTAACCTTTTCCATATCATGAGTGAAATTGTAGATTTAGATATTTAACACACTTGCTAACATGTGAAGCTTCCTAGACATATAAAAGAAAAACTAGTTGTATAGAAATATCAAAAAGATTCTGTATTCCAATTATTAATGGAATATCTTGGTAGAATCACTCTTTATAAAGACTATTAAGGGATCAGTATAATATATTTTTCAAAGCATAATCAAGCATTTCAACTGGTTTATAAAACTTGTATAGAGTTCATTAAAGCTAATCTTGAAATGGGTATTGAAAAATCTTCAGTATTAGAATATGTATTCGGTTAATAGAAGTTTAATTGTACTTGACTAATAAGGAATCCTTTACTCTGTTGCTCATGTTATTACTAATAAATTAAATACAGGAAATATGTATTGTGTTTCAACATTCAGGGAGAAAGGGTGCCCAGTTAAAAATTAATTGCATGGAACAGCTTTAGTATCGCCCACCCATCCAATTTGGCGCAAATGTATTGAGCAAATGTTCCAATTGCATTACGGCCAATGATGACCAAACAGTTTCACATGCTTTTAAAACATATTTCGGAATAGTGTTTGGCCTTGCAATTGGCACCTTCAATGCACTTGGAAGAAATGGTTAAATGATCTTGTTTTCCAATTTTGAAATGCAAAGGGAAATTTCTCTAGTAGCTCTTTTGGAAGGAATAAGTTCAATAAGATGTAAACAAATAATGGAAAATTTTAAAATTGCATCGACTGATAAAAAGCCTGCTTTCAATAAATATTTTGATGATAATTATTGTAATTCAGCCTACTAATAGTATAAGTCACGTCATCTACTTCTGCATGCCAATACTGATAAAAATATATATTGTTAATCTTTTCACAGTACATGAATGTCCAATTATTTTAAAATGAAAATTTAACTCTCAAGCAGATAGTTTGTGGAAAATACAGCATGACACATATTTAGCACATTATAGAATTTTAAATGATACTCTCTCCAGTTTATATCCTCACAACCTATTTCCATTTCAAAATGAATTAAAAATTCCTGAAAGATATTTATGACCAGGCAACAAATTCTTGGTTTGTAAAATTGCAGACTAATGGAGATGTATTTTATGTAGTTAAAAAGATTATGGAAGCATTTCAGAAAGAGGTTGTGTGTGTGATCAATGCCATTACAGGTGTGTAAAATTATCATGTTCAGCTTGGTATACATGTAAATGCTCAGATAATCATGCACCATGTAAACATATTAAAGTTCATTCTTAAATTGTTTGAGATTCCATGTTGTTGAAAATGTTGAATATACTTCTTTCCATATCTCAGATAGAAAGTGTGGCGTGGGGTCTTCCGTCAAAGAAATATGTAATGACATAAGAAAAACCAGGAAACTGAACTTCTATTTGTAGTATTGAATTGTTTTTTGCAAGGTAAAATAGTTCAGGAACAATTGTCTCAACATGCAATTCAGTAAAAGAAAGGTAAAAAGTAATTACTAAAGAATTATTTACCTGATCCTCATGTACCTACCTCCCAATCAGCATTTAAACTAGCAGTAAATATTTAAGCCAACTATTAGGGATTTAAAAATAAAAAGAAAAACTCTGGGATGTTCTTTTTTTAGTTGTCAAGAAAGAAAACATTCAAGCTCAGTCTAGTCAGCATTACTCAATTCAAAAACTATTTGCAAAAAAACTTAACTGTATCTTTAACACCTGATATATGCTTGTAGTGTTGTTTTATGTTTTCCAAGACATTTAGCTATGTTTTTATGGGGTAAAGTTGTATATTTTTATATCAGATGAGGAGGTAAGTAATTATCAAAAATAACGAATTTTTGTCACAAATGGCTTTATGACAGTATATTAGAAGCATATAATTTAAAAATCATGCAGGATAGAGATTCCATTGCAGTTGAATGTTACCACACACAAATTTTGGAAAGTGATGGGAATATGGTAATTTTTTATATCATTCATTCTTAGTAAAATTTTAGGCAAAAAAATTGATTTATACTTTTGGAACATATAAATTTAGAAAATACATGTATACTTTTTGCAGGTAAGTGTTTAAATATAAAATATATAGAATCAGGTGATGTTAATGCTTGCTATCAATACAAGCAAAAGTATATACTAAAGTAAGTAATATGTTTTAACTTATGTGTAAACAATTCTTTATAATAACTGATTCATCATTTCGATAATATTTGTGCTATTTGTTATACAGGAATAGACCTTGAAAATTTGCCTTGCCTATTTAGAAACAGGTATTTCATCCATATGTTATATTTCATGGGCGATGAGGAAATTGGTAGTGAAAGTAATGATATAATGTGATTGCCTTTTTTATGGTATAGATGTACTAATAAGGATTTATTTTTATTTTTTGTCCAGTAATGGACCAGTTTTTGATATACTATTTGTTTTATAAATACTTTAAATAGTTAAAGTTTTTCAGGTTCCTTTATATGTGTTCTGTGTATCAACCAGAGATGAATGAAGTAAATATTCTTACATCACTGAGAGTCTTGAATGACTTCTTGATCTTAAAGAGTGCTAGATGGGATTTTCAGCTGTGGTGACATATACATTATAATTGCATCACAGTTGAGAAAGACTTTCTAAAGCATTAAAGATTGTGTAGTGTAATTAATTAGTAAGTAATATTTATATGATGGGAAATGCAATATAAGTTAATATTTTATTTAGTTTTAAAATCAATCAATTGTCTACTTTTTTTAAGACTGTCAACAATATTAGTTACACAACACTTTTTAATACAGTAGGTATAATTCAAAACCATTTGAAAAATACAATGGTTTGTGCAGTAAAGTAGCTTAAAAGGTGGTGCATTCAGTCTTATGTCAAAGCGGTACAAGTAATAAATTTTTCTTAAATCAAAAAACCTTGTATAGTTGATTTTTCATAATTTTTACAAGTTCCATAAGTAAACAATCATTAGTTGCATAGTTATTTATATTAAAATTTTAACATTTACATGCAACATAAATACATTTAAGAAAAAAACGTTTAACAGTACATGTTTTGTAAAGAAAATTGGGAAACTGTATTTCTTTTTTTAAAAAAAGGTATAAAGTATTCATTCAGTTTTGAAATCCTAGAAATATTATGCAAGTCAATTATTTCTTTGCTACTTTCCATTATAAATGATTCTGTTGTAGCTAAGTTCATCAAAATCGTTTCCTTCAACCACATAAATTATACTAGAATCCTAAGAGGGTTTTCAGACAAAAATATAACTTAGTTCTTGGTTTTGCTAGTTATTTTTATAATGCTTGATACTCAGCTTAACAAATATTAATTTTTTAAAATACTATTAATACTTCAATATTTTCGCGATTTATACTTTTGTATTACTATTTAAAAAATAATTTTCCGGATGTGCTAACTTTTGAAGACTTTCAGAAATATATAAAACCTGCAGCTAATTGATGAATTGAGGCTTCACATAACAAATAGCGATCTTACATCGATAGATTAAATCAGTTGCATTAAAATAGAAAGATAGCTTTTTATTGGACCTCGTAAAAAAGTTTGTTAATGTCTCTGTCTCAATTGCTACTATTACTCTTATTCAAACTTGCATAAAGACTTCTATTTTTCTTTGGTGATCTTTTTGACAATCACATCGTTCTGATTTTTAAAAAAATGCATTAAAATAATTTTATATTATTATACTAATATTTTACTTTACTAAAAGGATGAAATTCCGTAGAACTATTAATCTTGGGAGGGTTTTATTTGAAATTAAAGAAGATATTGCTGCAAAATAAAAGATTCGCAATAATATACTTTAGTATTCTAATGATATATTTCAATTATTGTGAGATGAATGAAAGAAATGCATTTATTAATTTCAGTAATGAAACATATGTAAAACGAAATACAAAACAGGCTCGGATGTGTGTAACAAGAAAAAATTTGCTTGATAGTAAATTGAGAGAAACTCAGGAACGATCACAACAATCTCATATTAGAAAGAGCTGTACATTTTTTACGGGATTTAATAAAAAAATTTTCTGACGGGATTTAATAAAAATTTTGGAAAGGCAGGGCATGTTTTTCAAAGATTTGTCTGATGATTATAAAAAAGAATTCAAACAACACCTTATTTATTAAAATTTATCCGATAAATATCTCCGAAATTTCGGGTTTTTTTTTAATTTTTAACTATTGGATTCAGTTTATTGATCAGCAATAAAATAAAGAAATGTTGAAAAAATTTGCTTAGTATAAAAAATGCATAAAATAACAATTGAATACCATGAAATTAGTAAAATTAGAAACCTGTGTTGCTCCATGACCCAATCAATCAATTTAAAACATTGTCAGCATATATATATACCTGATAAGGTTTGGGCTAAAAAAAACAAATTAAAAACTTCCTTACTGATATCACTATGCACCCTAAGCTTAACATTTATAAAAACAAAATATAGACCTTTATAAATCGTTTCTAGGTTTAAAAAGAAGGGGGGGGGACATTGTTTTAGCGAAATGATTTTATGTTCATTGCAACAATATGCGTATAATATTAATTGGATAATTCCAAATGAGTTAAAATGGCTAATAATTCTATTAGGGATGTTTAAATCACCTAAACCTTGAAGTAAACCGCTTTTCAAGATTTGGCTGTGAAATAAGCAATTATGTGATGCCGACCCCTGATTTAGGGGTGCGAGATTCCAAAAATGAAAGGCGGAGACAGAAAGTCTGATTGCCTTCTTCTCGGAAAAGGGAATGATTTACTTTTGACATTTATTGGAGGCATCTGGTCAAAGTGGTTCAACAGTATCGGGCTTAGAGAGGTGTGGTCTGAAAGACTACCGCGTGACATAGATCTATAGTTATACTGAGAACAGCAATATTTTCTTCCTCAATTGATTTATCTGTAAAACAGTTGAAATGATTAAAGATAAAAAAATTTCCTACACATCATAAGGGGAAAATCAGATACATAAACGAAGCAAAGTTTTTATAAGAATGTAAATACGCATTAAAAATAGATCTATCATAAAATAATTTGAATCAAATATAAGCTGAAATTAACTATGCAATTATAAAGAAAAACGTCGGAATTTAGTGAAGAAATTTCTATGTAAAGTTCAAAAAGTATTTTTCATGTTTTTTCCTGCGTTCACATAAAATTGAATAAGCGAAATATTTTATAAAGCTTTGCAATAAAATTCCATGTGTAAGAATATTAACAATTGTTAAATACAGTTAGATCATTTTTACAAGTGGTAAAAATACAGCAAAATTGCATTTCATATAATACCATCAATATCTTTTTATAATCCTAAGAAAAACTTTTCTTAATAATATATAAAAAATTATTTAACGTATGTTCAAATTTTAAACGCTAGCAAGTAGTAAATCATTTGAAAAATGTTTCGGATGGTACCAAGTAATGAGATACGAACAATATTATTTATAAGTTCTAAAAAACATGTCTACTTTGCTAGAAGGGTTAGCTATCCAAAATACTAAATATTATGAAGTACAGACAATTGTGTGCACAGGAAAATCAAACATATACAATAACAAAATTTTCATGAAACTAGTTTAGCTGTTAATATTTTTGTTTTTTAATCTTTTTTTTTTAAAAAAATACGTATATTTCCGAATACGGTGAAAATTGTTTTAACACGGAAACTGATTATTTTGGAAATGAAATATTTTTTCGTGTTAAAGGATATAGTAAAAAAACAAACATATTTCACCAAAATTAAGTTTATTAGAGTACATTTTATTTATATAGATCTAAATATTCATGTATCTAATAAAAATCAATGAAACAAAAACATTCATAAGAACTTAATGAAATTTATTGCAAA
>BMAO01021464.1:0-61642 GCA_019973975.1 Trichonephila clavata
TTCGCAAATTGATTGATTTATTAATAACATCGCATTTAGAAGCAACAGGAGAACTATCTGCAAAGCGCAGCGTTATTTTAAGGTATCCGAACACGTTCGGAGTACTTTTTAACAAAATAGCATACTAAAACATTATAAGTACTCTTTTAGGACTCAATACCAATAAATATTACTATTAAACTATCAAAACTTAAAATAAATTACCTGAATTTTACAAAAATCACAATTTTAAGTGAAATTTTAGCAATATTTTTGAAAAACTTGAAAGCAGTTACAGAAAAAGTAATAAACATATATTAGTAAAAGTATTACTAAATCAAATTAGATGCATTTATCTAGAAAATGTACTGAAATTTTAATTTTTTATTAAAATTTGAACATTATTGAGTAAACATTATAAGAAATGTTACATTTTTTATGAGACCATTATTTAAATAACAAGCCATAACTCAAAAAGTATTCATACAATAAGAAATATTTTAGTACATTCTCTAGAAAATAACATAAATATCAGGTTCAAAAAGTTTTATAGAAATACATTCATAATATTTTGAGTTATCAGACTCGCCATGATAGATTTTGAGCAATTTAAATGCCCACTTCTGGTTTTTCTAAATTTATAAAATTGATTGCAACTTGGCCTCTAGGTAGTGTAGAAATAAAACAAAGTATGTTTCGTAAAGTCAAAAGATAGCTCTATTCAATAAAATAAAAAACAAAAATATCTGTCTTGACTGAATTTGGTCATTTTCAACGTGTTCGGATACCTTAAACATACCCGTTCTCGAATTAAATTCAAACAGGTTAAAAGTGCACAAAAGCATAATTGTCTTAAAAATTGAAAGGGTTTTTCTGGGATATTTCAGATAAGTTTCTTTTATACTGAATGTAATAGAATTCTGTCATTGATAGGTAATGGAAAGAGTTAAATAATGCTTTTTGTAGGTAATACAATAGAACTATTTATATATATAATCGCCATGCGAAAGACAAAAAAATTGCATTGAGTCGCTGACATACTTCTTTCAAGTGCATAAATGAATTGCAGTTCCTTTAAAAAATACGAAAAAAACGCAAGGCTGTTTATTTTTTATACAATAGATCAATCCGTAAAGTTTGTCTTTATCAAAAATTCATTAACTAAGTTTCTGATCCATGCAGTCTTCGAACAACCAAACATAAGGAAAAAATAGCGAAAAGAATTTATTTCCTATATATTTATTCTTTTGCAAGAAAAAGTCTTGGATAGAGTTATATTCAATACTTTAATATAGTTATTGATTTTTCCTTTTAATGTTACTTATTACTTTATTTTAATGTAGTTTACATATTTTAAGTAATTTATCTCTATTAGTACTTTTAAATATTACTGAAAAAACAACTTATCAGTTGAATAATGTATGATTTTGCTTACTTTTGTTTTCAGTTTTACTCTAGAACATTTTACTCAAAAACTGAAAATAATATATTTTTCAATGCTTCTTAATATTAATTCTTGCTTTCTTTTAATATTACCTTTATCAAACATTTAAAAATAATAATGAGGGAATAAAATAATAATTATATTATTAGGCGTGAAATTTAAAAAATATTAAATTTTTAGTAATGGTGAATTGTTTGTATTTGTAAAAATAACCTGGTTAGAAGTTTTATGGAAACTTTATAAGAATTTACAATAGTGTTATTTTCTATTACATAATTCTTTCGGAAAAATTCGTTTTTTCAGTAAAATTTAAAATACTAAATATAAGGTGCCAAATTTTGTCTTAAATTCACTAAATTCAACTTTATAGTTAAAGAAAAATTTTCAATAAAATAATATTACCCAATAATTCAAATTAAATTTCAGAATCCTAATTCACATTCATTAAACGAGTGTGCAATTTTCGTAAGCTATTTTTAAAAATAATTTGAATCATCAAGTACCAGAAACAGATTAATTTTATGTATTTCCTATAATTCCAGTATATTTGTGAATATATAGGACGAGGATTACACAAATTTGTGTACAGAAAAACTCCTTATGTAAATAGCAAACTTCCAGATATTTTTTTAGTCTTTATAGTGAGAAAAAGCATGTGTGTGTAAAATGACATGCGCTTACTAGAGATCAATCATTCTCATATTTCATTACGCACATGATTACCATAATTTTAAAACTTCAGACTATCACTTAAGGATCCCTAAATTCGTCGTAAAAATAAATTTCTTTGCAAAGTTTCTTCAAACAAGTTTTCCATGAATACAATTAGAGATCTTTTCGCCGGAATTACATTCCTAAGTGCTGCTAATTACCTCATTTAATTTCACCCCGCATACGATGAAAATAGTGTATAATGTTTCTTGCAATTCACGCAAGAATTATGCAAGATCTTCAACACAACAACAAATAAAACAATTTCTTTATATAAGCCTAACTTATATTTTTTCTTGTTTTCCTTTCTTCTAAAAGTTTTTTTTGTATCTTCTTTCATTAATTTGAATTTAATTCCCTTGGCAGTTCGAATAGTTTTATATTATTCTTTGAGTCCTTTTTTTTTAATTTCTCAAATATGATTATTTTTTATTTCTTTAGGTTTGTATACTGCAAATTTTTAAGGTTTTTTTTATAAATTTTGTCACCTTATTTAAGAATTCTAGGTTGTTTTTTTAATAAATAATTGTTTTTTAATGTACTGACTAGAGAGTTTTAGCTAAATTATATGTAAAGAGAACAAAACTTTAATTAGAATAGTAAATAAATAGTTTACAGTATACATTAGGCCTTTTTTTATTGTTTGAAATTAATTGCACGCTTTTCATACGAGTATAATGAAAACACTTCCTAGAAACAGTAAATAAAATAAATTATTTAATGCTATTATAATTTATTTATTGTTAAAACAGATAAAAAAGCCAATTTTTGAAATTTATTTTTAAGTACGACGCCATTTTCATTTAATGATAGTTTCAAAATATTCTTAAATTATAATAGATATTACTTTTAACAAGCAATTTTACAGTAAAAAATTAATGTACCACGTTTTTATACACATTTTCATGCATTGTCATTCACTTCTTAGCTATGGTCCAAATTTGAAGTTTCTTGCTCATCGGAAAGTTAGTTTAAAATCAATTACAAAATTCCACACGGACAGACATACAAGAAAGCGAGTTGATAAAAACATGGTAAAAAGAGTATTCTTCATAATTTTATGGAACTGAAAACGTTCATATTGATTAGCTAGTAAGATGTTATTATTTCATCTGCAATACATGGGCTAAATTCATGTGACGCAATTGTAACATAATAAATGCGATCATGTATTTTCAGTCGATTAGTCCATGCACCTGACTGTGGCCCTCTTTTTCTTTTTATAGAAACTTTTTTTTTAAATATATATTCGCTTAGCTGTAATAACGCGGACATAATTAAACGAAATTCATTTGATTTAAAAGAACCTGTAAAGCAATGATTCTCAACCACTGTGTAGTCAAATTCTTGAAGAGTATACCTCCAAATTTTTTTTTCAAATTATTAATTATTCTCTGAGAAAATAAGTAAAATACACAACTGAATCATTCGACCATTTTATAGAAATAAACTTAGGGTAATGTTTAACTTATCCTTTTGTGTTCTTATCCTTATTATTGTAATTAATTTCTAATTCCTTATTAAATAATCATTTTTTTGTCATTTCCGTACATATTATTCCGTTTAACATTGAAAATTGTTATCATAAACTACTTTACATAGTGAATTACAGATAAGTAACAATTTTTTGAATTTATTTTATTGTTAGTGTACCACCAAATATTCAAGTTGTTAAAAGTTTACATCAATAAAAAAAAAGGTTGAGAATCATTGCTGTAAAGTATATAAAGAATTTATTTCGAAAAGCTTTTTGAATAGCCTTAATAGTTCTCATCTTTACCCAATTATCAAATTTGAAATTGTATCTGTATTTGACAACAACGGCAAGTACTGAACTTCAAGTACTGACTGCAAGTACTGACTTCAAGTGGTGAAGAAGTTGAAGCTCTTGAAAGCAAGAAAGCACAGCCGTTTATAAACGATACCATAAACTGTGAACCAGAGAATCTATAATTCGTTACTGGCTTGCCTAATAGACATCAGGACTCCTACAAAATGAATTACGCACGAGATCAACAATGTCTTTCGTCACGAAAACTTTAGGATACTTGCCAGTTTGAGATACCAAAGTTCCCCTCTCCTTTTCTTTCCCATTGGTGGATAGATTTTGATGCCGGATGATCAAAACTACATTATCTTCAAACACGCCGCTGTACACATGTGACTGATTCAAATTCCGTTAACTAAAGCACGCACTGTACTTTTTGCCCCTCAATTTTATTAATGAAGTCAGTGTAACAAGTTTATCGCCTGAGATTGCCGAATAATGCGGCCTACCGGACTAGACCCAAAAAATCTCGGAGTGGTTTCCAATCCACGGAGGAGCATTTTATTACATTATAATGGTTAATAATACGCCATGAATTTTGATAATTTATGCCCAGAAACTCTGTATTTGTGTTGAGATTTTGGTTTCAGGAAGCCGTTGATTGAAATAACTCGGACTGGGGTTCATAGAAAAAAATTCTTAGTGTTATTTTCTTTCATTTCAAAGTTTACATGTTCCAGCAAGTCTGGTATGAAATGAGGACTGTTTATGGAAGTGATAGTACATCACATGCAATTATTATGAAATGGAAAAGAAATTTTCAAACTGACCATATATCCTTACAGACGATTCAAGAAATGGAAGAGAGCATCACTCACGGATACTTCATCCACGCTGAAGGAACTGGATTCGATTAAACCAAAGAGTAACCATCCACATGATCATGAATGAGTTAAGGCAGTGTGTGTGGAAAATTA
Source organism: Trichonephila clavata (assembly GCA_019973975.1). NCBI lineage: Eukaryota > Metazoa > Arthropoda > Arachnida > Araneae > Nephilidae > Trichonephila > Trichonephila clavata. Next base: position 4,880 of record BMAO01021464.1, read on the forward strand.
TTTACAAGAAATTGTACTTGAAAGGGATGTCAGTACGCAGCATTCTACGATTACTTATTTCTTTTCAGAAATAAGCCCAGCGAGACCAATAAAAATATATGTTGAATCATTGGAGCAAGACGAAGATGAGTTTTGGGCACCTGTAACTACGAAGGAATCTATCAATATGATCCCATAACCAAAGAAATGTGCAAGGAAAGAAATCTCAGTAACTTATCCCCTTTCCCCATCAAAAAAAAAGTTGATGTACGAAAGTCTTTAGAAAAAGCCATGCTTGATTTTTTTTAGATTGCTGTATAAATTTTTTTTTTATCTTAACCGAGTATCTAGGAAAGGATAAGGCTATTGCTAATGTCAATTATTTCACGCTTCTGGACAAATTGAGCAAAATTCTGATCAGAATAAGGAGTGGGGTGTTCACCAAATACGTCCGTCTTTATACCGGCAGCATACCTGCTCATTCATCTAGAGGTACAGTTCTAGGATCAAAGTGAAGTGGCTTTGAAAATTTGCCATACCTGACCAATTATCTTTATCTCACCAAAGGCATCTTTTATTTATTTCTCAGAGTTCAAAATATTTGTCTTGACTACATAAATGATGTCAATTATGAAGTAGAACAATGGTTTTTCGACGCAATCTTCTGAGTTCTTCAATGATGGCATTGCAAAGGACAAAAAATAATGGTAGGAATGTATGGCTGATGGTGACTATGAAAATAATCCTTAAGAATAAATAACAAATAAAGATTATAGTTCTTCATTGATTAGTTTTATTTCTAATTAAAACTTTGTGATGCCTCTTCACATGTATGTAAGAATCTATCCCTTTGATCTTTAAAATTATTCTTTACCAAATTTTTAAGATAAAATTATTTTAAATTTTACTAAATTTTTGAAAAAAATGGTTAATAATTTTACTTGTAAAAGAGAGTAATGTCAGGATTTTAGGAAAATTATAACTCTGATTAGAAAAGTTATAATAAGCTTTTAAGTTAGATTTTGCTGAACTATAAAAAATATATAAAAAAGTTTTATGGATGCTACAATTTAAAACTTTCCTGATATTAATTACACACTAATAGCAATATTGTCAATCATATCTATCGAAGAACGTTTCGTTACATTTGAAATAAAAATAAAAATTAAGGACGCGAAACAACTATTTCTTATATATATATATATATATATATATATGCTAATTTTTAAACGATAAAATAATTTTCAAATATAATTTAAACTATTCAGTAAAGCATCATTATATACTTTGAAAAACTATTTGTCTACCCTTTTAACTCTGGCGTAGCTAGTTCTGAGTGGGCAATATATCAAAATTCCTTCAGTGGCCTTTTTTAGATATGAGAGACTTGTTAGAGGGAATGTAGTTACCCGTATCATTGATACTGTAACTACCGCCCCTGCCTTTTAAGAATAATCTTCGATAAGAAAAAGAAAACTTTTAATAAGTCGAATGAGAAAAGTTTATTTCATCTTACTTACGTAATGGAAAGGTAGAATAGCAATAAATTTTAAAAATACATCAGCAGAGTTCTTACTCAATAGATTTTCATTAAGTGACTATTTACTTGGGATGGTAAACAACTTTCCAATAGTTTCCTTATTTTTTCTCCTATTATTTGAATAAAAATGTTTTCTCATATGATTGTTATACATTTTCTGTTTATAACAAGAACCATTTTACTGAGCCTAGAGACGTTTATATTTTTTGTATATTATCTATAAAACGCCCATATTTGCTTATATAACACATTTTTATATTTTTAATGATGTACATTTTTCCCATTGAAATTAAGAAAATTAGAGATTTCAGTTCACAGCTTCTTGAACTTTTTTAAAATTTTCATGCATACATACACTCGCAAATCATCTAAATCCCTTACAATAATCTTTAAAGTTGTGAATATTTAATTAAAGCAATTATTCAACAAAAAGTTATTTTTTTATTTAAAAGCAATTACTGGGGATAACATTTGCTTAAAATTAACTCGTTGATTTTACTACCGAAATTACCTTGTAAAGAGATACGAGAAAGATATTTAGCGATTGCAAATTATATATTTACAACATAACTATAATATTATGAAACACCCTAGTAGCTACATATTGTAAAAATACTTTTTTTTAAAAAATGAATCAAATTTTTCTTAAACATTATAAATAACATTTCCTTTTTATTACCTTCTGTGTCTAATTTTCATATATTAAATTCCCCATGGAAAAAGTTTTTTAATTCCTTCATGTTCTGACTATTGTTTCATCATTAATATTCTTTTCGTATTCTTTTAGAATATATTTCTTCACAGTTATTATTATTAATAGTATAGTACTACTAGTATTAATATTTATACCATTATGAATAATAATTTTAAGCGCTAGTTAGATGCTGAATTTATTATATTAAGAACAAGTGTGCGTATTATAAACAGGCAATGTTATGTGCATAAAAAATGCTAATTCTTTAAGAAAATATGCTACGTTTAGCTTCCAACAGTGTTACAAGTAAACATGTTTACGTAAAAATAGCAGTTATTTTATCAGTTATATACTTAGGTACAATCTTCTTGTTTTTCACTTAGAAGCTGTTTCTTTTGGGTTATAGCAAAACTAAGAACAAAGAATGTGATAACATAAAATATATCATGTGATGTGAAGATACGATGCTTCGCATTAAGATACAAAGTTATCTCCCATAAAATTAGATTATTCATACTATGCTTGACTAATCAAATTATCCCACACAGAGGAATAGTTTTATTCTTAACTAACAAAATATAACAACTTTTTTTTATTTATAATGTAATTGGAAAATTTCTAGAAATTTGGTGCTTTAGAGTGATAATATAGATGAAAAGCAAAATTTTCGAACAATTAAGGGCCTAGATAAAAAATAAATGTGCATTAATTTTGCTATGGAAATTGCTTGAAGGTATAAACTAAAATAAAAACCTAGTTAACTAAACGTTACTGACTAATCAAACTAAAAAATTTACTTTCATGGAAATAAATTTTATTATCTTTTTGACAACGAATTACAATATTTTTAAAGCAACGAATTTTAAAATTGTTAACATAGTAATCCTTGTCTGAAAGGAGAAAGCAATTATTGAAAAATAATTTTATGTTTCGGAAATTACATCATTAAATTATATTGATATTTATTTTTTTTTTGTCAACGCAAAAAAAGGGAAGCAATTTTGGGAAGCTTTATTTCATAAATAGACAGTAGAATTATATTTATGCTCAAGTATAGGAAACTTGATATTATTGTTTTTGGGGTAATCTTGTAAATAAGTTTTATAAAGTATGATGTTCAAGAAATTAAATTACTTATTTAAAAACTCTCACAAAAAATACTAAATATTTAAAATGCTAAGTGGAAGCAAAAAAGAATAATTGTTAGTATCAACATAATAGAGAAATATTTGATTCTACAGAGGACAAGTAAAAATGTATCTTCCAAGGGAATTAGCTTAGCTGAAGTTTTTCTTTATTATGGTAGTAAAAAAAATTTATTGTTTTAAATTCAAGATTTTATTGAAGAATTTAGAGAAAATTTGCCATTAAATACAATTATGTACTGCACAAGTAATTTTCCTTGATTTTAAGTCTCTATTTTCATTTTTACTTTTTATAATTTTCTCTAATTTTTATATCGAACGAATAAATTTAACTCGAATATCACAAAAAAATTTCAATTTGTAACTCTAAACGAGAACATTATCTGATCTCGTTAACTTGCATTCTGTTTTATTTTTCAAAATAAAAATTTGAGTTTCAGAAAAAAATTGGTCCCTGGTCTTCTACAGGAATAATGTATTCATAGAAAATAATCTCTCGATAGAAAAATTAGTTTTGCATTTTTTTTTCACATATACTTCTTCTTGCTTTTTCATTGTATAGTTTATTTAGTACTAATTCGTAACAAAGTAAAATACTTTTTTTTATATTAGTAGTAACATAAAGATAAAAATATAATAGCATGCGTTTTTTAATTAAATAGTAAGATTTTACACAAAGTACTTATTAATACACACTTTTGTCTAAGTTTTATAAGAATATGGAAGTCAAATATTTTATCACTCTGATTGAACATTTAACACTTATCTCAAATAAATTTTAAGCAATTGGTAAAAGATCTAATTTTTTTTTATTTCATCCTAAAGGTCATTCAATTCATTTGCATTATCTGTAAACACTCATTATTATTTTTCATCATGAAGCTAAAACTATTGGAGAATTTTGAAAAACCATTTAATGTTAAGATAGAAGTGAGGACTTAGCTTTAAATACACAAAGATATTGTAAAAAATTTCATTATTTTGAAAAAAGTGTTACGTTATCTCCTTTTTTTTTCAGAAACATATAAAAACTGCAAATATAAAAAGTTTTTCTTTCATTGTCTTGAATATTAAGGTCCTTTCAATCAACTTACTTTTTATCCTATTTGAAAAACAAGATACTAAAATTCACTATTAACAGTTACATTTTCCATTCTCAAAATAATTAAGATGGAAAAGAATCGTTTCAACAGTAAATATTAACTGCATGTAGATTTTAATTGTAATTCACATACCTTTTAATCAAATATTTTCATTACTTTATTAATCATTAAAGACAATTAAAATAAACCCCTCATCATTATTGATTTGTTTTGAAAATTACTTCAAAATTTTATGTATCCAAATTCTAAAAACATATTAAACAAAAGAAAACTTTTTATGATCAAAAATTTAAAAACAAAAAAAGTATTCATAATTTGCTTTAAACACTAAGAGAAAGAAATAATAATTCATATTCTGTGATTAGCAAACCTATCGGCTTTATTTTAGCACCAAGCGTTTTTCATCATTATTTGAGTTCAATAAAATTCAGCTTCTCAGTTTAATTCACATAATTAAAGTGATTATAATTAAAATTTATTTAAAATGTCTTACATCCTTGATTGTAAATGTGAAACTTTTAATTTGAAACTACATGCTTCCGACCTACTTCAAATATTTATACGTGTCGAATATTTCATGAAAAATCCCAAAGTTTTACCTTTCGGTGACGACACTTTGTGCAGATAAGATATTTTTAAGAGACAATTGGTTGATTAAAAATTGTTGATGGCTTGGAAAAAATCACGAGATAATTAATGTTAGTAAATTGTCATAAATTTCAAAAATAAAAAAAGTTTAATGTGATCTCAAGTCATAATTTTGAAAAATATTTAACTTGTTTTTGAAATAAAAGTTTTTTCTAAATAAAATTTGAAATACAATTTTAAAATTTTTAAAGACTAATTTCTTTATTCTAAAAATGTAAATTATTGTCAATGAATGATTTCTTCGATTATATACAACGAACTTTACGATACAATTAGCAGGTTTACTATTTTACTGGAATTTTCCTACTTTCAATGTACAGTTAGAAAACTTAAAGACAACTAACATTCGCCTTTTTATTATAGTTTCTCCTTATAGTCGTCACTGCAGCTCCCGAGAATCACTACAGTGCCTTCTTCAAATACAGAAAGACGTTGTAGTCCGTTAGAGAAATTCAAACTTGGTCGAATAGTTGAGATGATTGGGTCTTGTTCGTTGTATTGAAAAATAGAAAATCATAAGGACCATTCTAATATGGCAGTATGAAGGTTTTGACAGTAATGATGCTTCCAAGTACTCATCACTGAAAGGATGAATTTGAAGCCAAAGATGCACAAATGCAAGGCCAGATCGGCATATTGTTTGTCAGTTGCAAAATTGCTCCCACGTTGTCTCTACCATTAACATAGCAAATCGCAAATTTCCTATTCCATAATAATTTCTAAAATTGCAAGGTATGTTTATCTAAGATAAAGTTGCATTCATGTGGATTCAGACTGATCCTACATTGTACTAAGTAATGATTCTTGCGTCTGAGCAGCAGACTCTAATAATGTTCCGAAATTGTCATAATGTTCGTAGCTTCCACAGGCACACAGAAATTATTTATGATTTGATTGAATGGAGTGCTATTTCCTAAAATATATCCTTAAAACCTTAAATCCTTTTTTTCATTGTCGCCTTTACGCTGTGGTACGTACCAACACTTGCTTTCCATAAGTGTAATCCCCGGTTTTCTTTTGAGTGTAATGTTTTTTTTATTTCAAAGGGAGAGGTTTTCATGTCCCACTCTATTTGAATAGTATTAGATATAAATTTAATAATTAAATGTAATGTTGATAACACATTTTGGATTATTTTATTACTTATAATAGCATACAGAGCTTTGAGTATTAGATTGGAGTTTCTATATTAATCACATACCTTCGGGCGTCATACATGATATTCAAACATTTTCGGTACGAGAATTATCATCAGACCTTTTAAAGCTCAAAAAATATCATTAAGGCTAAGATGCTACATTTGGTTACCAAAACTCTCACTGCCTTGAAAACACCGTTGAGAGAAATGCTTAATAAAATCTAAAACAAAATGAGATACTGCAGCTATGCACAATTTGTTATCTAGATATGAAATTATTTATCGCATTCAAACGAGTTTTCTCATAAAATATTAATTGAAAAATTTAGTGTTCCACATCTAGTCATTTATGTGTCTTACGGTTTTACTTCTTCGCAGTTTCTTTTTATTTATTTTAATCATATTTTATTTCTAAAAAGATAACATAAAATTTTCCATAGTGATTCGTTATTTTTCATGTAGAGTATTTAAAAATTTTTACTTATACCTTACTATTACACAAATATCCCTTTAGTTAAAAACTATTATTCCAGTTGATGGTTTTAGACTCACGACCAATCTATCAAACTTTTGAAGACAATACTCTATTAATATGATTTTCATCATTTTTATTTTAGCATATCTATACCCGAGAAGACACGATGCCTCAAAGATCCTCTTTGCTATTGGTCTTGGTTCGATGATGAGTGCTATTGCAGCAAAAGCCCGTGTGATACTCTCTATTGCTACCCAGATTTAAATAAATCTGATGAGATCTGTGCGTGTTCAATGCTACTTTGTCAGTGGAATGGTACTTCAGAGGCTTGTTTTATTGCTCATGATCAGGGGGGAATAACATGCGTTTGCAGAAGTTCTTTTGAATATCCCCTTCACAGACCTCCACCCAACAAAAAACCTTGCATAGGCTCTTGTACTCCCAAGTGTAAGTACAAATCATAATACTTTTTTAATAATCAAAATAGTTTATCGGAAAAATTAATTTGTACAACATACAAGAATATATTTGGGAGTGATATAAAAATAATGCGTTATTTCATTAATTTTGCATTTATTTAAATAGTTAATTTAATTCAATATTAAAAAATAGAATAATTCGGAAAGAGGCTAATTAAAGACAGGGAGAAAATGTTTTTCCAATTAATAATTTATTTTATTATTTTTATAAGCAATTTCTTTATATATTTTTAAAATTAACTTTCTTGTAAATTACTTATACATTTTTAAATTCAAATTTAAAGAAATTTTAAATTTAACCATAGTTTTTGAAATTTTCTGGTATTAAATTCTTTTGCAGTAGTATCGCTTCAATGTTCAAAAGAATGATAAATTGTTTCATAAACATCTAATGTATTGGTAGAATACATTACGTCTTTGTAATATTTCCATTGTAATTGAGATGATAGACAAAAAATATATATATTTTGTATTGAATTTCAGGCTCGATTCATGCTTTTTAATAATAAATTTCATTTCATTATTTTAAGGATGTTTAAAATTGAGTTAAAATTTTAACATTATACAGATTTATTTTTTTTTTTATAATTTATTTTTCAAGTACATTTTACTGCTTTTTTGGGCTAAATTTGTAAAGTATGAGAATAGAGAGACCTCAAAAACACACACTCGTAGAAATTAACTATACTTGAATTTTTTTAAAGTAATGGATAGCCCAACTAATATTTTAAAATTGTCTTTCATATAGAATATCCACATAGAATGTCACTATAGCAATAAAATAGCACATCAATATTTGCATTTGTTAACCGCACACAATTAACCCTTCTACTCCTTGAACTTCAAGGATATCATAATGCTGGGGTAACCAATGGTCATATAATACGTTTTTTCTGTACCTCTTTAGCACTTTTTACTTCTGCTATCAAAGTCAATAATTTTTCAAGAGTTTTAGATAATTTTTCACAGCGCTGTTTTTCTTTGTCTGTAAAGATTCAAATATTCTTGCATTAAATCTTTCTTATTTACGGGTTAGTCTCCCATTTCAGCAGACGTCATTGCTTGAAAACAGGTTGCAAAAATATTTGTTGATAATCCAAAATGTAAGACGATAACATAAATACACCGTCTACAGGAACGGAATAGAGCGTATATACACACACGTCATTGCAAAACAGTTATAACACATGGGCTGAAAAGTCCCGGGCCTAACAAAGAAAACACAGTTTTTTTGGTTCAAAATTAGCTTTATTCATCAACGTAATCTCCATCAAGAGCAACGCAATCATTCCAGCGCCGCTCTAACATTTCAATACCACTTTTGTAGAACGATTTATCTTTTGCCTCAAAATAGGCCTCAGTTTCAGCGATAGCCTCTTCATTCGTGCGAAATCTTACCGGCGAGCATTTTTTTCAGGTCTGCGAACAGCCAGTAGTCGCATTGCTTCGCTTGAACGGTATTTTTTCCCATCAAGAAGCAGTGTAAAATTAAAACACGAAATTGTTTTTGATCCATTGTTCTGAAAATAACAAAAGTAGCGTCACTCTTAGCACAATAACTCACAAACTAATGAATAGAATATCATGAAACTTGAACAGCTGTCTATTGAAGGTTAGTATTAACTGAAAAAAAGGTGACTGCAATAAAACTAGCGCCATCTATGTGTTAAGCCCGGGACTTTTCAGCCCATGTGTTAAGTGCTTCATAACTGACTAAAAGCAACTAGAATATGTTCCAAGAGTTTTCGAGTACCGTATTTCATACTTTAACGATCAAGTTATCATTATTCTGTAGAATACTTATTTAAATCATAAAATTCACTAAATTTATTACTTTTTCACTAAACTTTATATACTTCAACTAATTTGTCTAGTTATTGTATGGAAAAACGGATCTCACACTTTAAAGGTAACATATATAAATATATAGATATACATATATGAATTAAAATGTTTTCAGTTCTTGAGTTCCTAGTTCTGTTCGGTTATTGATTGACCTGTTTCCCTCTAAATAATTGAAAGTTCCTAAGCTCAAAATTTAAATCCACTAAATAGCTTCAAGAGTAATTAATAGGACATGATATTTACTTCGGTTAATTTAGTGAAGAGTAAATATTTCAAAGAGGTATCAAATGCCATCCTCTTACTAAATAACCACTCAAATTTTAAGCAGTTCATTGCCATTAGTCTATAGTATACTTCAAAGGCGGTATTAATTTAATAGACTGTTTAAAATATACCTTCATGAAACATTGTATAACTTTAAAACAAAAATGGTTTTCCGAATTTTCGCTTTCTGTATGGAAACTACAAACTGCTAATAAACATTATGTTACTCTGTACTAAAATGTCTGCTTTGCTTTTTAGTTAAACCGGAGGTGCAGGAAGCTTTTGACTCTCTGAAAATGTCTCCTGAAGCTTTGGATTTATTAAAGAAACTAAAAGCTTCTACAACTGATGATGTGCGTGATGTGGAACGCTTTTTTATTCCAGAACTCGACATTGTAAATAATTATGGAATGCCTTATGATAATTTGATTCTCTCTTGCAGCTATGGACCAGATGCCTGCTCGTAAGGACTTTTATAAATATATTTTAAAAATTTAAGTAAATTGCAGAATATTATATATATTTTCATTGCATGTAATTCTGTATCCACCAATTTGAGGCATGAGATGTGATAATATGATACTATAAAGCGTATATTTTTTTCTATGTAAGCCTTTCTTGAAATTCATTAATTGTATAAAATAGAATGGCTACATAAAAAGACAGAAACCTAATAACGTTTTCCGGTACTTTAGGGCTAGATAAACAAACGAGCTAGATTGACAAATGCTCCGACCGGCAGCAAAGGAAATTTTGCCATTATTTTCAGAAATTGTTTGCACGGTCATCAGTAAAATTAATAATTTAATAAATAACAATAAGAAACTTTTAATTGATGCATATTTTGAGTGTCGACGACAAAAGTGCCTGCTCCACGAGATTTGTGGTTGACTAACCAAACAGTTCTTTTTCCCGTTCTCGTATGGAAAAATTGTTTTTTTTTAGCGATTTTGTAGCAAGCTTGTTTTTTTTTTCTTTTTAAATCCTCTGAATGGTTATAAGAAAACTTTGTTTCTTGAGAAAATGATTACTAATCTAATGCACTGTGTTTATTTTCCCATGCAAAAAGGGATGTATGGCTTATGCATGATGAGACATCAATGCATTTTTTTTTCTTTTGAAATAAAAAAGATAAACTAACTGTCAATTAGGCAGGTGATTTGGTACTTAATCACTATATCTTAATCGTTCCATTTATTTTACGAAGTTGTCGCAGAACTCTATGCTTTTACAGGATAGGTTGTCAATATTTTTCCTAAAGAAATAGATTTCTGTATAAAGGTTTTATTTCAAAAGCCTACCAAGGAGATTTATCCTTCCTTAACTGTTTTCTGAGTACATATCATTTCTCAAATCATATAAACATTAACAGTTTGACTGCCTTATATTTTGCAAACTCTCTTAGATAAATTGATGTAATTTTGTTTCCCTGCCTCTGCTCTTACTGTTAAGATGTTGTTTTTTTTAAATAATGTGTTGTATTTTCTTGTTCATGCATTTCTTTTATTGTCTCGTGTTTATCTTGGAGAACCACTTTGTAGCTCTAATCCCTGTAGGAGAACTTAATCCTCCCGAGTAAATAAAGGAATTGCTTGAACAAACTGCCTTTTCTTCAGATGGGTTAAGAATGAATTTTTTTTCCTTCTATATTTTCTAAGTAGCAAAATTCATTATTTCTCAGCAAGTGAATATCGCGTTATTTGTCTGAAGACGCTTAGAAGTATCAATAATTAAAAAAGGGGAGATAATATAACCCAAGAAACTCCTGCGGAAGAGCAATTCATTTCTCAAAATTAGCCATCTATTAATTAATCTCTCTTATTCCCGTTATTCTTTCAAAGAGTAATTACAATCAAGAAACATGCAAAATTTTGATACAACTATCACTTGTACGAATGTGGGAAAAAAGAAATTCCTTCAACGCCACTCTGAACAGTAGTTTTGATTCCAGAAATAGACTCATATTTTTTTCTCTCCTTTTCTACGGAAATCTATCGACTTTGTTGTGCTACTTATTAATTTTTCTTCTGGGTTTTAACTCTAGTTAATGAAATTACTTTTCTTAACCTGTACTACTACCCCCCCCCTTTGTCAAAAGGAGAGAATTACCCTGTTAAATATTACAATTTTACATGCTAGTAACATCTTACTGGAATCCTAGTAAGATTGAAATGGTTCGTATTAGTGTGCTTCGTAAATAAGAGTGATTGGCAACGCCAAAACTTATATTTAATCTAATATATTAATGGCAAGCAATCAATTGGAGAGAATTAAGTCTCAAAACCCAACCAATAATAGTAAAGGTTCATTTAACTTTATATGAAGACTTAAACGGCAGCCATGTATGTTTCATGTCCAAACAGTAACCCAACGTAGCTGCAGAGTTTTAATCTAACTCGTCAATTCCAATAACAATCAATCAATATTTACACTTACAGCCACAAAAACATACTTTACAATTACAACTTCAACATTCTTTTTCACATGTCATGGTTCTTTAACAAAGCGAAGTTCTCAAACCAATCAAACAATCGATAAAATAGATTTTTTTAAAGGTTATATGAAAAAGTGATGAGAACAGGCTCCCCTAGATGTTCTTTTAGATGCTCATTTTTTTTATTTAACACTACACAAAATAATTAATCATTATTTAATAAATGAAATTATTCAAATTGTAAGATTGTTAAATAATTTGGAAATATATATCGACTAACATTATTGCATATTGAAAATTAAATAAGAACAGTTATCTTACTGTTAGGTCTTCGGTTAAATATGGAAGAATTTTAAATATGTTTGACAAATTCTTCAATATTATCATCTTGAAGTTTAAATAATGTATTCATCTAAATGTCAGATATTATTTTCGGATTACAAATTTTTATTAGAATAAGAAATAAACTTTTATCTGCTATTTCTTGTTAAATTAAATAATTAATTTTTATTGATATTTATGAGATTTAGCCATGCAAAAAATACAGAAATTCGATAACCTTTAGAATATAGTAAATATTCTATAGAAAAACAAATTCTTTTCTTATAATTGAGATAATTGAATTTCTTATTTTAAGTGCCTAGACTCTAGTCCACATATTGTTGTTTATTACAAAAACAATAGTTTATCCTAAAGTATAGAGATATCTGAGATGAGATAACGAAAGGAAAGGTTTCAGAAATTTGTTTTGCCATAGTCATAAAAGCTGATGTCATAATTCTGAGCATCCCTTCGGTATCGTAAAAACCTTTCTTTGAGATAGTGATATTTTGGAGATATTAAAGTAGTGACACAATAGAACAAGTCTAAAGAATATGAAGTTTCTATACATAAAGATACCTTAAAACTAGGATTAAGTGACATGAAAATTACTTTTAAGAAACTTGGAAAAACTTTCCATTTTAAGTTTAAAATTCATGCACACACACGTGGTTATTCTTCTTCTATTTCCAACTTGTATCATCAACAATAATAATTCATTTTAAAAATTAGCATGCACATATTTACTCCCTATTTTTTTTATTTCATGCGAATCATCTTTTTCGCTGATGTCACTCAAAGGTTTCCAAAGGAAAATAAAAATGAAACTTTTCAAGGTGTTTGAAATATTAGTTTTGAGGTTTATCAACCATACAAATGCAATTTTAAAGTGTATAAACAATGTAGCAATACAAATTCTTATTTTAATTTCATAGTTTTAAAACTTATTGTTCATCTCAGTGTTAACTAATTTCTATTAAATAGGAGAAAAGAGTTGAAAAAATGTAAGCGGAATGCACAAAAAAGCCATCTTACTATTTCCATGGCAAAATATATTAAAAATCACAAAGAAATGGATGGATAAATTAAAAAAATAGATTGTAAAAGAGTGTACAGTAGAATTAACTTTTTAACCCGGCATTACTCGCGTGAAAAAAACAACCTAAAGTTCTCGCGCAGGGTGTGTCATACCCAAGGGTGTTTATATTGTATTTTTACCGTAAAATTTGTATACAAAGATTAAAAAGTAGACAAGTAGGAAATGCAACATGTTTATTACATTTTTTCACACGTAAATTTAGTTTTTCTGTTCTTTTTATAAGGGCATTCAGTGCATTGTTTATACACTTCTTTAATCTAGACGTGAGTGAGTGCGATGTTTTCACTGGATCTTAATTTTTTTTAATCTGTATCTTTTTTCAAACTAAACATATAGGAGTAAACTTCTATATTTTTAAATTTAAAAATTTGGGAATTTCTTTTTTACTTTCTCTTAATTTGTTCCAGCAATAGTTTTTTTTTTTCCAAAAGTTCATCTGAAAGTGGATAAAATGTATACCAGTTATCTCTTTTAAAACTAAGTTCTTCCCAAATGTTTTTGTGCCTCTACATATAAAACATTTACTTGCAACAGTGTCTCCCTTTTCTAAATTTGGATCGATTTCAGTGGAGGAATCATACTTGCTGTTATACACTTCATCTTTTGATTTTTCCTCATCATACCCGCGAATTTCTTCATCCGAAAATACTGTTGTACTATATCTATTAAATACTATATATATTCAATTAATTAAATATCCCATTTCTTCCTCATAACTATAATAATGCGCCATAGCATAAGGAAGATTTAAAACGTGATTATGCATTCAGAACTGTAGCGGTGATTCACGCGCAGGGTATGACATACCCAAAGAGGCGATATCCAAAAATATATATTTAGAGTTCGCCTACAAGCTAAGGATATGACCATAAAGTCAGCTACACAAGAAACCCTCCATTTTCCAAAAAGGTTTAGAAAAAGCGTTGAAAAAAGTTAGACGATGGGTATGGCACTCCCTGCGCGAGTAGTGCCGGGATAAAATTCTGAATGCCGTGTTGTAAAGTAATAAGAAGAATTCAATAGATTAAATTTGATTGAAATAAATCTTATGCAACATAATAATAATGCCTTGGATAATATTTTATTTAAAGCTATTTAAATAAAAGTGAATGTTTGTCTGTATGTCTCTTATGCTTTCCTAAGCGATTCGTCCGATTGCGATGAAACTATGTTGAATGGTTGGACACATTCCCGCGAAGGTTTCTGTGTTAGTAAAACTATGTTCCACACAAATACTCAAATGGCTTCGCGGAGGATTTTGGAGCATTATGGATAATTTCTTCTTTTAATTATTAGACGCGTACAGTCTTGAAATTTAGCAAGCAGATTTCTTTCGTGGAGTAAAGATCCGCTACAAAATGGGGTTTTGCATAAGTCTACCCCCAAGGCGCGTTGCAGGGGATTTAAAAAGATAAATATTCCCGTTTTTGAAATATTAAAATTAGCAAATTTGAAATTTGATAAGCCGATTCCCTTTCCGTAATAGAGTTCCTCTAAGAACGGGTTTTGTGAAACTCGACCGCTAAGCGGCGTTGAAAAGGCTTAATGGACGTTATAGATAAATATATTCCCATATTTGGACTATTAGACCTACAGACTTGAAATTTGGCAGGTATGTTCCTTTCATAAAGATACGCTAATAAATGGCTTTGCGAGAGACCGCAACCAAGGGTGGTTGCGAGGGGTTAAGTGCCATTACAGAAAAATATTTCCGTTTCTGAACTATAAGACCTACAGACTTTAAATTTGTTAGACATGTTCCTTTCGTAGAATAGTAATCCTCTATTAAAAGGGTTTTCGAAAATAGACCTCTAAGAGAGTTGCGAGAGATTAATGGAGTATTAGAGATAAATAATCCCGTTTTTAACTATTAGATTTTCAGACTAGAAACTTGATAGGCATATTCCTTTCATGAAGTAGAGATCTGCTAAGAAAGGGTTTTGCCAAAATGGACCCCCAAAGGGCTTGCAAAGGGTTAAACGCCGTTATAGAAAAATATTGATATTTTTTTAGTTATTAGACGTGTAGATTTGAAATTCGGCTAGAATATTCCTTTCAAGTTTTAAAGAACCTCAACAAAACAGGCATTTGCGAAAATTGAACCCCAAAGGGGTTGTGAGGGCTTAAAGGAGTGTTATAGATAAAAGCGAATTCCATTCTCGAATTATTAAAACAAGACTCTTAATTTAGCTAGCATGTTTTTTTCATGAAGTACAGACCAAGAGAGGGTTTTGCGGAAATTGGCATCCAAGAGGGGTTGTGAAGGCGTTTTATATATAAGAAAAACATTCCCTTTTATAAATAACTAAGCCTCTATAAACTAGAAATTTAGAAAACATGTAACTTTTGCTGAGCAAAGATCTAATAAGAAGGGGGCTTTCAAAGGCCAACCAACATGGGTGTTAAGGAGACGTTATAGATTTTTTCAACTATTAGAACTGCAGATTTCAAATTCGGCAAATCTGGTTTTTTTTTGCTGAGCAGAGATATGCTAAAACCCCTTATTATTAAAACCCTTTCTTATTTGATTTGCAATTCACTTAAATTTAACACATAAAATAATGTATTTTTTCTTCAATTTCTATTACTTTATTTTTCAATTCACTCGAGCAAAGAACGGGTATACCAGCTAGTTCTTAATATAAAAGATCAATTTCTAAAACAACTGTATTATATGATAGCTAAGAAACTGTCTCTTAATATTATCAAATAATATATTACATATTTCACTAGTTTATATATTAAATAGAAGCACATAATTGAGAAAACCTTTTGCAGTTTATTTACTTGTAATAAAGAAACAATATTTATAATGTTCATTAGAAATGTGAAATATAATACAGTAGTTTACACAGAACTAATTATGTTTGATTGCTTTTAAACCGCAAATCTAATAATTAGGTAAAACCGTGGCATAAACGCACAAGTAATGGAATGATTGTCTTAAAATTAACTAAGCATTTATTCTGTTAACAAAGCTGATCCAGTACACAGCGTAAGATTTTTTTTATTTGTCGGAATCTGTAACTATTACTGTAACAATATTGTAACGTTTTACTGTAAGGATTAAACTATACTTTACTAATTGTAACTATTTAGTAATATTAGTTATTTTACAATTATGGGGGTTTCTTTGTTTTGATATCATATTATTACGAGCTTTTTATTTTAGTCTTTGAAATTATGTTACTTTGATGATTGTGTTACATATTCACAAAAATCTTTCAAATTTTAATTCGTAATTCAAAATAATTCCTCTCCAATACTAGTGCATATTTTATAATAAAGGATAACTGTTTCACAACGTTTTTCAATAGATACGTTGCTCACTGTTAACAGGAGGCTTCGTCAGTGACTAATGGCAATTTGTTAATTCATTGTAGCATTCTTTACTCTTACAATGGTTATTATCCGTGGAAGTATTAATAGGCAGACTATTCCAACGATTGATTAATAGTCTCATTATCTTTCATTCCCGGAAATCTATTGCCTCCTTGTCTTTACCCTTGGCTATTCAAGATCCATCTCATTCTACATCAGCGACATCTAACAGTCAAACTGCTTTGATTCAGATGTCAGCCAGTGCATCAACCCAATACACTAATCCATAGTTCAAAGGCGTGTCCTGTTTCCAAAACCATCATTTAGTTGCAATCAACTGCGAATTTCTCAGAAAGGAATTGCTAACTCTGTTCCAATTAAATACTGTTTAAATACTTGGAAAATTTGGTCTCTGGAAATTATTTTAATTACTAAATGCACAGCTACAATTTACTCAGTTTCTTAATATATACTTGAAGTTAAATAAATGTCAATTGATGTGTCTTAAGAAATGAAGTGGTTACTAAAATCCCTCAATTAAGTAATCAATTAAATGAAGTAATCTGTTATGTAATGATATATATGGGTACTCAAGCGCTACTTAAAATCACTCAAATTATTATTAATATTGATTAACTCATAACATACATCAAACCACGTATTAAAATAAAAAATTTCTTCAAATATAATTGGGATGTGTTCTTATTAAAGGATCCTTAATGAATTATAACATTTAATGGTATTTATTCTCTTGTTACGTAGTTCTACCATAAGGCTAGCATTAATTATGGTTGCAATTACTTAGCCATCCAGACCTTTCAGTTGCTCCATACGAAAGTATGTGATCGAGCACTTTATGTGATCATTTATTAGTTTAGCTTAGCGTCATGTAAATAATAATGTTTATAGATCACTTCCTATTTCGTGTACTTAAGTTCCTCGAATTTCATCATAACATTTTGATTTACTCTAATTGCGTTCTCCTGAGTGAAGGACTAACAGTTTGTCATATTCCATTGATGTATGTATTTATTCGCGGTGGGAATTTAAAGTATTGATATTTACTGAATAGAATCTAAATCAATTATTATTAGTCATTGATAACCAGTTATATAAAAATTAGTTGTCTTGTGGACCACATTAATTGTTAAAGAATATCATAATTACTATACATATACTTTTCATTGTTATTACATTACAATTCATCACGGAATAATAAAAGTACACATCCTTCCGTTATTTTTTTTTATCTGAACGACCAAATGAAGTCTACTTAATGTCTGGTGTTGATTCGAATTTAAATATAACTAAAGAATACGTTGATAAAGTAGAATTGCATTGTATTTTTTCAGATGGAAGTAGAGAAGTGCAATTAAATAGATGGACAATAGGTGATACAAAATATTTTTGACGTAAGCTTTTATAATTCCATGAAAGCACATCAGGATATTGATATTGAACTTCTATCTCCTTTTTTGTCTGCGTTGTCTCCTTTTTCGTCCATCTTTATAAAAACATTTATTTCTAATAAAACAAAAAAAAATTATTATAAAATAAATCTCTTCTCTTATATTTCGATAAAACTCCCAGCACCACTTTTTTAAAAATTATAACAACGTTATAATTTCTACTTAGAATTTATTCGAAAAAATTTTCTAGTATAATTTTATTTCAAAACAATACAGCGTTTATTTGGCGCTGTTTATACACATAAGTACTTTGATATCACCAGGAGATTCTCTTTTAAAAATAATTTTAAACTATTGATGTACACCACCGTTTCTCAAACTGTAGGGCATGTCCCTTAGGTGATAACTCTGCGAGGAGGGCGACAGCATATTGAAAAGTCGGAAACAAAAGATTATTTTTGCAAAAATTATTAATTTACTGAAAGTAAGTAAACAAAATGCATGCTGGCATAATAAAAAATAAAATACACATTTACACTGATGTAATAAACTTATAAATGTATCGGTATTGCATAATGTATTTTACAATTAATATAACAATACAATAAAAACCAGGTTAATAATTACCAATGATCACATGGGCTTGTCATAAATAAAATTATATACAGCAACTAACACTTCTCTTGATAATTTGTATGGTTTATAATTAATCCCTTAACTGCCGATAAAGGGATGCTCCCCAATGCCACCGTTTTACGCTTAGGCACGCTTATGTCATGTATTTAGATGGACGGGGTGAGTGAATATTTACGTCACACTGTTTGCTACACGAGGGTTTTTTGAGACGGAACTCGTAATTTTGAGCCACGGTCAATTGACGAGGATGACATCTGAGCGCCCTCTCTTAACTACCACACCATACCAACGGGAGGAAGTCTGGGCTCTCGACAGATATAACGTGCATCTCTCCCCTATACGCCGGATTTCAGCGGTACTAGGCTCGAACTCATGGCACGCAGGCCATGAATCCATTACCTACTGCGGCCATGGGGGGGGGGAGAGAAGAAAAGGAATAAATAAGTAAATCCTCTGAAATAAGTAAATACTTCGCTAATACCGTCAAGGTCCTTTTATTGTAATCCAAAGTCTTCGGAATAATTTTATGGATAGCAAGGTATAGAAAAGATCGTACTTCAGAAAGACGTATATATACGTTCGGGGCAATCAACGCTTTGGGTCAGCGAGACGTTTATGCATGTCTGTGGCACTAAATAGGTTAAAGTCGTATTGTAGATTTAGCGTCAAAGTAGAGTATCATTGAATTCAATATATTGTCATTGTAAAAAGGAGGGCTCGATGAAAATTAGAACTGAATATTGGATCGCAAATATTAAAAATTTGAGAAGCGCTGATGTGCACAGATAATATTATATTCAAAAGAGATAATCCCTTGATGCCCTTTTGTCATTTGCATTTTGCATTGCTCTGTAGAATCTATGTAAAACAATATTGTCCATGCATAGTTTCAAAAAATTAATAATAATGAATATACTGAAGTTAAATTCAATATAAAAATAATATCTTTGGAAAGAGTCAATGAAACATATTACTGCAAATTTGTGATATATTTTTCAAATAATTTAAATATTTAAAATTTAAAGAAATACTTTCATTGTATGAGACTTAAATTAATATGTAATGGATATTATAAGAGAATTTTCAATGACAGAATTCATCCAATGAAATTCTAGAAACTGAATGAGGCAATCTTTGTTATTGTTCTGTATAAAAAGTTAAATCAACGATGCCACTTTGTTACAATTTAATTTTTGATACTTAAATTTAAAATCTTACAATAATGTGTAGGAAGGTTTTTAAAAAGAAATTAATTGCTGCCAGATCATTTGAACGTAAAATACTTTCATCAGAGTCAGTACAAAATAAGGACGTTTCTTATAGTATGCAGTTTTTAAAATTGAATTAGTTATTTGATGAATTTCACAAAACTTAAAAAGTATAATTATCTTTATCGTGTCATCACTAGTGATTTGTGATAATACAAGGGTTGATCAGAAATAAAGGTTACAAGTCGAATAAAGAAATACTTATTAACAATAGACTGAAAATACAAAAGGTAATTAAAAGGCATACGTGCCTATGACATTTCGACATAATCACGAAGTCTATTTAGGCATTTATCATAACACAGAACCACCTTAATTAACCCGTCTTGGTAGAAATCCGGGCCGGGTCAAATTGAGCCAGGTCTCGATGGATGTTTTCACAGTACTGTCTAGAAATATCGCAGCACATCATAAACGATATGCTGCAAGCTACCATATCTTAGTCTTAGCTCTGACGAGATTTCACTCAGAGTTTTGAATCTTTTCTTCAATTCGTGCCGTGTTGATTTCTGTCGTTGAAGAACTTGGCCGGCCGCTCCCTGTCATATTGCGGTTTTCGACATCCTGTCTGCCTGATTGAAAAGAGTGGCACCATTTCGCTACATGTTATCTGCTCATTGCTTCTTCACCTTAAACTTCCACGATTTGACTGTGAATGTCAGATGGGGCCACATTCTTTGCCCATAGAAATTGAATCACGGCTTGCATATCCAAACCAGACCAATTTCCTAAGCTCTTGCCATTTCAATCGCCCTGAACCGTCTGGGAACTTTCACTACCTACCCGCAAATCAGCTGTATGACAAGTAGCGTCATTTGTTTCCACTCTGGGGAAACAATGCAGCATTTGAAAAAAACACAATGAGTATTTTTCAAATGCTGCGGCTTGTAACCTTTTTTTCTAATCATCCCTCGCAAAAACTTAAGAGTATCTTTCACTATAACAAACTTGAGAATTTTAAAAAGTTGCTTTTAGTTTTATTAAGAATAGAAGCAAATATTGATTTCCTTCGTGAATATACGATACCTTCTGGTAATTTGATTCAGCATCTTTCTTCATTACGTATTGTTAATTAAATATTTCTGCTTATCTTTCTCTATTTTTAAGCTAAGAAATTGTTGAATTCAAGCTTTCAGGTACTTTAGTAATATATTAAGAACAAATTATTTTTCTTATTAAAAAGAATTTATGAAATTAGTTTGGGTATCAGAAACCTCCTTGATATAGCGATATTTTAAATGAAAAGAAAATCTTTGATTTCTATGCTTAAAAAATATTGACATTAAGAAACACTAAAACAAAAGTTTTTTTGAAAATATACATCAGAGGTTAGCGAAATTTTTCAGGGAACTTCTAATGTTTTCAAAGTGTTGCCGTCCACCCAGTGGCGTAATTTTTGCCATTTTGTATTAAAATTGCATGTTTTCTTACCCTAATATTTATTTTCAACATGTACCTCTCTTTTACAATATTACATATTACTATTTTTACTACAAAGTAACACAAAAAATTGTCGTGTAATGCTTGAACAACTACAAGCGACAGCTTGACTGTATTTCGAGGATGTATTCAATGCAACAAGCATAGAACACGGGTGAACCAACAAAGCTAGAACTGACGAAATAAACTTCTTTTGTTCGTTGACGATTCCCACGCCATCGTGGGACACGACATCAACACGAGAACCCAATGCTGTGGAAAAGTGGTGTGTTGGATGATGTTTCAAAAGCCAATCCCGCTCTATCACGGGAAGAGCTGATAATCAGCATTTATTCTGCAACTTAAGTCGGTGTGTAGGGAAAAATACCTTTCTTCGGCTGACATCACAGTAGTTGCTTTTTTCTCTTGCAACGGCAGTGAACATGTTAAGCATCATCGTTCGCTTCCAGTAAGTGTACACTATATCATCATCTGCACATTTATAGAATCCCTTGTTTAAGTAAAGACATCCGAATTGAATTTGAAAAACCGATTATTCAGTCTAACCGTGCTTCTTCAGTCTAGCGTCGGTGTACCATATAAATAGGCTTCTTTTAGCATGCGCGTCTTATTAAAAGTGGTAACCCCAAAATGTCTTAGCGGTCCACCGGTCGATCGTGATCGACTTAATGTCTTTCCCTGATATACATCATTTAAAATAAGTTTTATTCAAGCATAAGAATTAAATAGTTTCAAGAATGAAGTAGCAATACAGATAAATTATTAAGGAAAATAGTTCTAAAATATGAAGCAATTCAAGAATAAGAAAATTTTGTTTCGTGTAATATTAAAATTTCAATAAGAACGAATCAATACTTAGTTAAATATTAAGTATTAAAAGTATTTTATAAGACTTCTTAATACTACTTAAGAAAAGTTTGAATATATCTTTATTTTATATAAACAGGCAGCATTCTGCAATGAAATCCACTAAAGAGTAATTTAAAACCAAAGAAAAGTTTCAAAAATAAGTTTTTATTTTTAATATAATCCCTTCTATTCGTTTACTTCAAATATGACCCTCTTTTAAGACTTCCGAAAACTGATGTCGCCTTGATTTTAAAATGAATGATATATTTTTAAATTTTACCTTCTCGTTGAATGAAATATCACTCTTTCCCAAGTATAAATTTTCGTAGACATGATTTTTTCTTTTCTCTGAAATTGATCCTTGTTTGTGCAACATCTTCTGGAAAGGACGGATAAAAGTTGTAAGTAACCTTTAAATAGACATAAATTTTAAATTTAAAGATTCTTTAGAGAAATATCTTCTAGATGCATTTCATAATAATGCATTACCTTCACTTTTATTTTACTTTATATTAAAATGCAAAGCAATAGTATTCCTATAAAAAACTGATAAATTCCTTTGACCGTATACAATGCAGGAGGACATACTTCCTTTAACTTTTATTTTATTAAACGTATGTAAAATATGATTTATATTTGTTTTCAAAGATAAAAATTTTCCATATTTTTATTGGAACCTTTTATATGCTCTTTAAACACGCTATTATACAATTGAATGAAATCTTACATCATCGATGTTGAGTTTCAAAAACATTTTCTTCTAAAATACGCATAAATATACATACTATATTACATTGTATTGTATCATATTGTATTGTATTCCAACGTATAATATTATATTACACTATATTATATTACGTTATAAAATATTATGTTTCAATATTAAAGCCCTAACAATTTATTTTTTAAATGTGCAGTTTCGTATGGGCACATTTGAGCATTTTATGTTTATAATAATATATGTTTCGAGGTAACTAAGTTTACCTTAAAAAGTAAATATTTTATTTAGATCATTTAAAATACATGCAACCTCAAAGTTTTTAGCGCGTTTTTCACGTAGTGTAAAAAAAGCGCTATTAGGACGCAAATTTCCTCTTCGTCTTCGTTCCATATTTTGTCGTACCTTTTTCTCAGCCAATAATTAACTGATTGACCTAGGGCTTTTTCGGCATTTGGTTGCATTTGTGCCCTAGATGAGCCAAATCATATTTAAATTTAATAATTAAAAAAATTTTAAATTTTTTTAAAAAATTTTTAATTAAGTATAGTACACTATTTTCTGTTAGTAAAAAGTTCATTAGTTGCATTATTGTAAAATACAACATGTGAAAAACGCGCTAAAATTACGTGGCCATGCCAATGATTGTTTTTTGTCTTGTTTTTCCTTAGATAAAACAAAGAGAGAGAAAAAATAAAGTTTAAATACAAACTTGCAGTGTTAATAACATATAATTTACGTATTTTCTTATATTTCGTATAACAGTAGTTATCCATTTAATTAAAAATTAGAACAATTTTGTGTCAAAAATTTACGAAAAACGAGAAATAATTTTTAATTCCTTTTTTCCAAAAATGCAGGAAGACATATACAAAGAATTTTGACCCCTTAGGAATGTTTGGGATAACTACATAAATATTTTTCTCATTTTTTTCATATCGTTAAGGAATTATGTTTTAATAAAAGAGATATTAAAATGTTTTTAAACAGAGTGGTGATCCTAAAAATTTTATACTTAGTGATCGATACCATTAATAATTTGAAACATTTATAGATGACTTTTGTGAATTTATCAATTAACATTTCCCTTTATTTTAAAATAACGTATTACTTATTTAGTTTAATATCTACTAATTTTTTCTTCACTTTAAATACGTACATTATTTTTAAAGACAGTTTTATATACATGCATTACTTATATTTCATTTTAAATAAAATTTTAAAACTTTTTTGGTATATTCAAGAATTTTTAGTTTTTGTGATCCAAATTAATTAATTTATTGCATTTATATAGCATTTCATTATTGTAACAGTTTTCTTTTCTTAGTGATATAGTAACACTGTACAGCCCAACGTATGGAAAATGTTACATGTTTAACTATGTGGGAACCTTTAATGACAAAGACACGCCCGTGAAGATTGCAAAGCAGCCCGGAAGGACTCATGGTATGGCTTACAATATGCTTTTTCTTAATTATTATTCTAAAATGTCATACTTTATCTAAAAGAGTGGAAATTTTAGTTATGAGCTAGCTGGGAATTTTAAAGGTGATAAATGATTTATAGAAAACGATAATGAAATAATATATAAGTCAGAGGTGACTATAAAATGAGATTTAAATCAAACTGCTAATCAATAAAGCAATGGCTAGTAGTTTGATCCATGCAATATACAAATTCACTCTTAAATGTATGATTTTTTTTAAAAAATTCAAGTTAGAAAATATTTATACGATACATAAAAATACATTTAAAAATTATTTATTTTTTATTTTTATTTTTGTATTAGAAAATTCCTTTAATTTTGTATATAATTTTAGACGCACAAAAAGAGATTATTTTTATTTTAAAGAACAATAAATGTATTTAACATAAAACTAAAGAATAAAAACTGGCAAGAAGCAAAATAATAAGAGCTGATAGTAACTTAATGGAACTTAGTTTCTTTCTTCTTCTTAGGAATGAATTAAGTCTTCTCACATCAATTAGAACATTTATTTCATAATTTTATGTCCATTTTAAGCATACAACTTTTTACAAAAATATGATTTCGTTCATAATTAAGTTCTTAGTGTGATGTGCAATGTTCTATTCTCGGCATAACTTTGATGAAAATATATTCATATTCAAGTAAACTATGAATAATTGACTAATAATTTATTAAATTTCATTTAGAAGCTGAAACAGACCTCTTGAATTTCAGCCCTGGGAGAATTACGAGGACAACACTAGATATGTGACACTCTACTCCCTAAACCTCTTCCAGGCTCCTGGCTCATTTTATTCCTGGATTATGGATTAAATATAAAGCTTAGAATACCTAGCTTTGATCTAAAATTACAAAATTTATTTACATCTTTTGCATTCACATAATTGATCGTGAAATTATCAATCAAAATTTGATCGTGTATGATAAATTCGAAAACACGGTACTGCACATAACCAAACTTCGGAATCTAGGCAGTATAATCTTGTTCATTTTCTTACCTTCTTCCTTTTACTATCTCTCTTTGAGCAGCAAGTAATACACTATCGTGTTGGATTATCTTTCTTCTCTGTTGGGGGAATGTAGTCAACAAAGTGCCTTTCAGACAAGAGTGAAAGGAGGGGGTGCTTAGCAGAAGGACGTCCTTCTTTTGCAGAAAATTCCATGGAGTGGTACTTTTCAGTTATTTGAAACCATAAAAAGTACAAATGAAATAATTCGGGGAAGACCGATTGCACAATGTAAATTTTCACAATGTCCGAGCTACACTCGGGATGAGCCAGGATGGTACGTTTCGCCTGCCCGACCTCAGCTCGGGAAGAGTTAATTTTTACACTGCATTAACAAGAGAAATTTGAGGCTCGATATATTTAATGTACATCGGCTCATTTCGCACAACGAGTCTTCAAATGAATCAATATTCGATGATGCAATGATTATACTTGGCTGCCACGGCCGAAACACTATACTACGGAAATAAAAACACAGCTAAAACAATTAGAGTTTTAAATATTTCGATGAATTTTGTTAGCAGTTTCGTTCTTGCTTTATATAGCAAAGAATCAGCCCAATTAATTTTAATTTTTAAGCTGAACCGTTTCATAATTTATTATTATTGATTTAATTAAAAACATTCCTATGTATTTGTCTAGTCTACAAACATTTAATGTCTTAAGTTAATCCTTTTTTTACGCAAAGAAGAATACTTTAATAGTAACTTTGATATCTCGTATAGAATCAATTTATTATTATTTGAAACGTTATTAATTTCATAAAAAATTTATTTATAAAGGGGTTTTTTTTTCGAAAAAAAATTTACATATTTTCTTTTTGTTGCAAACAATTTTGAGGTTTAGAAATGAAAAATTTCGGAATAGAATAATATTTCAAATATTTTCAATACTAAAAATATTTCATAATTTTTTTAAAGTTTATCCAGAATCATTTTGAAAAATTATTAGTCTTTCGGATTTATTTCATTCCTGCTACCTTCTCAAAACAGTGTATTAAACTGGGAGGAAATATTACATTATGAGAGAGACAGAGTCTGAGATAACCTCTCTTAGAAAAAAGAAAATATTTTCAAAAAGGAAGAAAATAATTTGACTACTCAATTAAATAATTTGAGTAGCATGTAAAAGTTGTATGATAAGTTTAGAGGAAGAGTCATTTATGAATAAATCATAAAAGTGAAATATTTACGGTAAAATAAATGGCTCTTGTGGTCTGATCTCTGAAACTAAACTTCTCCAATTAATGGTTAAAGTGGAAAACGAAATATATATCCTCCAAAAGAAAGTTACAAATGAAATTCCGACTTTAATCGTCAATGAAATACGAATTGTAAAGGAAATAATGACCATGCCGACAAAAATAAAAGTACATTAACTTAAAAACTCCCAGCTCTTCTTAAAATTATTTTTTGGAAATTACCTTAAATATTCGAGAAATCTAGGTATATATCTTTACGATAAGTTAATATTTACAAACTCTAATCTTATTTCCTAAGATTTTGATTTATATTTTTACCAGTAATTTCCTTGCTTGCTTCAAAATGCTTAATTCTGTATGTAAAAGAGAAGAAACAGACTATATAAAGGTTCCCAATGTTAATTCTTAAGTGGTAGCAAATTGGAACTTATAAATCATCTATAATTAGAGTAAACTGTTTAAGTTCCAATTTGCTACCCTCGGAATTAACATTGGGAAACCTTTATATAATCTGTTTCTTCTCTTTTACATACAGAATTAAGCATTTTAGTTTACTCTAATTATAGATGATTTATTTTATAATGTGTATTTCATATAATCAATACATTTCAGGCTTGCAGTTATACATGCAAGTTCGAAAAGAAGACACCATACCATTGTTAACAAGAGACCTGGGAGTAAGAATCGTAGTGCATGATCCTCGAAGTATACCAATCGCAGCACAAAATGGCATAGACATACGACCGGGTGATATGGCATCGATAAGTATGGAGTACTTGGAAATGAACAGATTAGGACAACCCTGGGGAAAATGTGCCGAAGATGGTCAGGTTTTGGCAAACAACTACTCCGGTGATCCGTACATCCAATCAGTGAGTTGTATGCTATCTTTATTAAAAATAAATCTCTTTTACTTTATAATACATTACAGTAAGCCTTAAGCGTGAATCCAATCTAAAACTAAAATTTGTAGATATATGCAAGCTTCATATTAAGGAATCTTGTCTATTCCACATCTACTTATGAACAACAGTCATAAATTTGGTTGCAAATATCTACGTCTGTTTAACTGTGAATTCCATATTCAAATCACTTCTCCAGTTATGCATTGATTCATTTATTGACTATTTATTAACGACGAAATTCAAAGTAACACGAGGACTACTGGGGACCAACCTCGTAATTCTTAACTCCAGTCAAGTGAAGAGAACGGAATCTAAATGGGCATCCCATACCTCTTCATCATTCCACAATGAGGACTTGAATCCTCCACAGATTTAACTTGCATTCACCCTTCTATATGATGTGCCTTTAGTAGCCTCAAGAGTCGAACCTGTGACACATCGCCAACCTCATGGATTGAAACAGCATACCTTACTATTGGTTTTTGAGTTATAGAATTGAACATTTTCGTTATTTGCTCGTCTTTTTCTACGAATTTTTTAATCATTGTTTTGATTTTGATAAAAGGACATGTAGGAAAATGTTCTATTAAAAATTTCGTTGAAATGTAATCCTTAAAATCTTTATATTCAGATAAAAATGTCTCTTTCTCTTGTATATTCCTCCAAATATATTTATTTTTAAATTTATTTATGCTAAAATATTGGCTTTAGATGGTAGTTAAATTTAAATCTCCTTGGGATTTCAGGTCGGTAAAGCATATGTAATCAAACATATGGTTTAAAATTTTTCTTTGGCAATTTTTGTAAATTATATAAGAATTATATAACAAAAAATATAAAATTATTACTATTTTTTTCAAAACTTTTATAAAAAAGAAAGGAAAAAAATCTTCAAAAATTTTAATTCCTTTCAAAACATTAAATCCTTAAGAGTATTTTTAATTTAAGTTTATTTATTTATTTATGAATTTTTATTATTACCTGTATTTATAAAAGCTCTTTTATTTTAGGAGTGTGAAAGTTTTTGTATTAATCAAGAAGTTTTCAAACGGTGTCATTGCTGGCATCCTCGCTATTTGTCCGCAGTTGTAACACCAAAGCGAAAAGCTATTTGCGCTACTAATTCAACTTCTGCAGTAGGTAAAAAAAATCCCCAATAGATTCATTTCTTCGAAAAATACCTAAGCATAATTGTATCAAACCAGTTTCTTTGTTAGTTTGAATGATATGTTGAAATGAGTTTTTTTTTCTCTTTAAAAATTTGACAATTTTTAATTTATTATAACTGTCAAATCATTTGAATAAAACTTTCTAGGTCGTTCTCGATTCCGAAAAAAACTCATAAACTTGGAAAGGAAATTAGTTTAATATTCCAGTTCTTCCCCAAAATACAGTTTTAAATCTTAACATTTTCTAATGTATGAATAAAATAATCGTGATTTAAAATAATAATAGCGTTATTGCAACTTTTTAGTTTTATTTGTTAATAATAATATTAATTAATTATTGATGAAATAAGCAAGCTTGCATTTTAAATTAAAGTTTTCTATTTTATTATTTAATCAGAACTTTTGAATTATTTTTAACCATATTATTCAAATTTCCGTCCCTTTATTTTTTTATATATAGAAGGTCGTTCACACTTTATGGAAACGATTTTGTAATTTATTTTCTCGTTCGCATTTTGAGATAAAACTTTGGCAACTTTAAAATAATCATCCGCTAATTTTTCTTTCGAATGGAATGTGTAAAATAAAAGATTTATTTTAAAAATGGCTTCTAAAATTGATATACATATCGAAGGTTACGTAACTGCGCTTTCCGAGGAGAAATATTCATATGAAAAAATTATAAATAAGGGAGGGGGAATCTCGGTTATTGCATTTATATAAAAGGTATTTATGATATATTAAATTTGAAAGAGGAAAAAACGAAAAAAAAATGAAAATATGACCACGAAACTTCATCCTAAAACTGTTTAAATGAAGACAATTGTCAAAAAAGTGAAGTCTCTGATCCTAAAAGAAACTTCGCCCGCCGACTCAAAGATTCATTGCATCGAAACTAGGAATATCTTCTGGCACTGTAAGTAATATCATTCATACAGATTTAATGATAAAAAAAAAATGTTTAAACCTAAAGTTGTCTCTTTTTTTTAAAACATATTTTTTTAAAGCAATTTGTAGAAAATTATATAAAAAACATTTAGCTGCAGAAGAATGGAAATTTGTGGTAACACCCGATGAGGCATGTGTATATTTAAGTGACTGTGTAGTAAAAGAAGATCAATTTTCTATTGCTCATCTGACGGGAATGACCGTACAAATTGGCTTCGTCAGTGTACAGTAAAGCTTTCAAAAGGATTCATGATAGTTGTAGGATTTTTTAACAAAGGCAAATTAAAAATCAAAAAAAAGTCTCAAATAAAGCTAAAAATAATTCCTCCTATAATCAGCAGAATATTTTAGAACCAATTTTTGAAAAAGAAATTCCAACCTTATTCGGAAAGAACATTGATAAAGTTGAGCTTAATATGGACAAAGCTTCTAGTAACACGTCTAAGTCAATTGCCGCTTATTTAGCAAAGAAAGAATCAGGAACAGTATTAAATTGTATCTCAATTGATGAAATACATGTAAAATCATCCTAGGCTTCACCAATGGACCTGTGTTGCCTTCGGTTTATTAAACCGAGCCTTAGGAAAACGGCATCCAAGAATACTGAACTGACTCTGAACGATTCAAGAGGAATGGAGTAAAATGTGCATGACAGGACTAAGAAAAAGTTTATTTTCAGAACAAAATCGAGCTGTCAAGAATCATGACATAGCACATAGAAGCAAATTGCCACAAAAAATACGGTATTTGTTGATAAAAATTTACTATGAAATCGTTTCCAAAATTGCGAACGATATTCTGTATACCCCATTCCAATTAACCTTTTCGAAGATTAAATAACTAACTTATAAATTTTATTCCATAATTTTATAGTTTCTTTTTCAATTCCTACTATTAGCTCACATTCTCATCTTGTTCAAATTTTCAATCGTTAATAAAATTCTTTCTATTCATCCAATCAAGTTCAAATACATTTTTTAAAACTTGTAGTGCATGGCACTTGGTGTTAATACAGTTTTTTTCAAATATTAATTTATTAATTAAATTTTATTCTTTAATTTTAAATTTATTCTGCGTTATACCGTCGTAGTTACAATTAGCTGCTACAGATGGCGCCAGTACGTTTTTCTAACAAAGTAGGAAGTGACATTAAAATTTTTTTCTTATATTACTTGTTATTTTGATGTATACAGGGTGATCCCGAATTCATGGTACAAACTTTAAGGCAGATGTAGGACATTGTAACAATCATTTATTGTATAGGAATGTATGGGTGGAATTGACGCAAGTAAAAGAAAAGAGAAATAGAGTTATGGATTGGTTGCCATAGATGCTCAACATGATGCATCTCAACAAGGGAAAGCGCCATTCGCAATTGTGCTGACGTCTACGTTGGGAGATTTTACGTGGCCCGAAAAATCAGACATGTATTACATATTCGACCTTGCAAATGGTAACGGCCGAGCTGCGCTACGAATGTATCACGCCCAGTTTCTTGTTCGACGAATGCCGTATCACAGATTTTTTTTCGGTGGTTACATCGTCAACTTTGAAACAGGTTCGTTCCACGATAGATTGAGCGTAGTTGACCAGTCCCTTGGCCACTCATATCTCCCGACTTATCGAGCATCAATTGGACACGACATCATCATCGAGCCTTGATTACTTTTATTGGACATCTGAAGATTCTTGCTTTTCCGATTTTACTTGGCTCAGATGAAGATCTCGTTGCTCGAATATCTGAAGCTACTGTCGTGAAATACCTGGCATATTTGAATGTGTACGCTAATCACTCCACGGATACTATCACGCATGTATCCTACTGGTGGAAACAACTTTGAACGGTAATTGTAAACATTACACTTATCAACGATGTTTTCAACAAACACTTTGTCTTTCCTCTTTCGTATCTAATTTTTTGTGTTTGTGCCTCACTGCGTCACACTTGCGCCCATACCTTACTAAACAATAAATGATTGTCACAATGTCCTGTACCTACCCTAAAGTTTGTACCATGAATTCGGAACCACCCTGTGTAGGAAAACAGAAAAGTCAAAATTAAAGTGTTTAATTATGACAAGTTATTTTAATAATTAATGTAGTATATTAATAAAATAATGTACTAATGTTAATTAATTAATATACTACATTTACTTTTAAATACATACGTCATTGAAAAAGCTTTTTTAGAATGAAGTGTACTGTAAACGATTTTTTTCTCCATTTTAATAGATAGGTTATATATTTTTGAAAAACATGACGCTGACAAATTTTACTTTTAAATTTCAATGTATTTATCTTTCTGTTTTCTCAAGTATTTTTCTGTTCAAAAGTTACATCACGATCCCCTTAAATTTCAAATCAATCTCTTCATTTTAATGTATGTGTTGAAATATTTCTAATTAAAAGAGAGATTTTTACTTTTTTCATAAAATGTTTAATTTTTTTAATTGTAACTAATCTAAAAACTATACTTTTTTCAATAGTTGGACTAATGAGCATTTAATCTCTTCAACTGAGCGTAATAAAATAATTTATTGTTTATAAAAGGAATTAGTAAAATTGCATACTTTATAAGCTCTTAAGATTTTTCCTACTGTCTTTTACTACTAATTGTTTATAAAAAATTTCCTTTTACGTATTAAAAAATTTTAGATTTTTTTAATGTTTTATAAAAAACATCTTTAGCATTTAATTTCAAAATGTTTTTGCATTTAAATTAAAAGTGCATTAAATACACTTTTTGTTATTTACTTTTTTTGTTAATAATTATTTTATATTCTTAAGCTTATTATTTTCAGATCGCTGCTTTTTGTCTG
Source organism: Trichonephila clavata (assembly GCA_019973975.1). NCBI lineage: Eukaryota > Metazoa > Arthropoda > Arachnida > Araneae > Nephilidae > Trichonephila > Trichonephila clavata. The sequence continues at coordinate 37,223 of BMAO01021464.1, forward strand.
TCGTTCATGATACTGACAATGGAACAGTTGAATGTAATTGTCCTCCCGCCTGCAGGTAATTTCATCAAACTTTTTATTAAAAGAAAATCTAATTACACATAATTTTTACAAAATTCTTTTGAATTTATTTACCTTATTACCTTATTTTTTTAATATTCCATATTATTCTGAGATTCTTAACATTCAATACTTAAAGTAGATTTTCTGTCGACTGTTCATTTCATTCTATTATTTTTCTCAGAAATATAAAAACTATTTCAAGCTCAACATTTCATTAAATAAATATTACATTTTTTTACTTTTTTAAATCTTTGAATTAATTGTCTTAATTCTAGATAAATAAAGTGATGCAATGATCTCTCTCTCCTTTTTGATAAATAACTTCATTAAAATTTTCAACATATGGCTTTTTATTAGTTTAACTTTCTGAATTTTTTAGCAAGTTTTTCAAATGAAAAAGTTTTATTAACAGAGTTTCTAATTAATCATTTTAACAATACGTTATTGAAAGTTGTATATATTTGTGGTGCATATAATTGCTTATATCATTAATTTTACTGATGCTCTGTAACAAAATAGGTTCAAAAGTAAAAGAATTTCGACGATTAAACCAAAAAGAATCCAATTTTCACAAATTTCCATATATGCAAGATTTTCTAATAGCTTTTTTATTTTATAATGCATTTTTTAATAATTTGTACTTGTATTTTCTTATGCAGAGAAATAAGTTACCAGTTAACTACATCAGCTAGTCAGTTAAATCAAGATTTCTTTCGCATGGTCAAAAAAGCCAAAACATTAACTACAAAAGGTGGTAAAGCTTCAGTAACAAATTCTGATGTTGAGTAAGCTCTTCTACTTATTCTTTTTTAAAAATGGAATAACATTTTTTACTTTTGTTTTTGTATGAATACAAAGTACTTTAAGGTCATAAGGATACGGTCAACCTCTAATCTAAATGTTCTCTAAAATTTCCATAACCTTTCCGCATACACGCTCAGTAACATTTTAAATGCTTCAAATGGAATAATCAAGAAATATTGAGCATGCATTTCCAAAATTTATTTTCATGTACCGTAAAATCCAGCGTATAACGCGCACTTTTAACTCAAAAAATAAGATCGAAATTTACGGATGCTCGTTATACGCCGGGTAGGAAAATGATAGCTTCAGAAATAAACAAAAGGGTAAGCATAAGAAAATTAGAATTCTACACAGATCGGAATACTATTTATTTAAAAGAAATGACATACTTAATGAACTTGAAGGGTTAGGGTTCTTGAATATATTGTTTTTTTTTCCAAAAGTCTGGAATAATGCCTCCAATAAATGACTTCAATATATAAGACCATTGCATTTGCACAATTCAGGTTCCTTCTTAAAAAAAAGAGTTGCGCGTTATACGCCGAATCTACCTAAAAACTAAAAAAAAAAATGCAGCTTGAAAATATAGGTGCGCACTATACACCGATGCGCGTTATACGCCAGATCTTACGGTACATAATTTCATTAAACTAAGCTTATATTCGAAATAAGTTATTCCATAGAATCCTAGAAATCTCTACTTCTGGAAATTTTACAGATGTTCATATCTAGAAAATTAGATATGAACTTCTAAAGTTTTTTTTTATACATGAAATATACACACCCACAAAAAGTATGCGGCATAAATTTGTAATACATTGATTTTTTTCTGGAAGAAAAACGAATCATAACAAAATTATTATTTTTGAATAAAAATAGATATCTATTATTTAATTGTTATTAGTGTTTTATTTAAAAAGTATGGTGAAAAAGCCAATATATTTTCAATATTAGAGCCTCTTCAAAATGATATTCCTAAATATATCAAATTTCTTACAATACTCTATAGACTCACAAGTACTCTATATATAAAATTGGTTTCTATATTTTATCAACAAATTCTATAAATGAGAAAATTTAGCTGGCAAAAGTAGATAAAATTGTCTTAAAGTTTAGCAGACAAAGGTTAACAAGAGAGAGAGAGACTCTATATATTAACATCAGCAATGCTTTGCCCGGAATATGAAAAAGTATTATAATTTTTTTTTTGGGGGGGGATCTTTTAAAATTGCATTGACTATCATATTACACGGAATGAGATATTAGAAATAAAATACATACTAATTCAGCGTTAGTTTTATGAAGAAAGTAAAAATTGCTGTTAGTACATGATTTATTACGTACTTTTAAAGCTAGTATAAGAATTTTAGTTTGGTACCTAATACATTATATTATATATAATACATCTCTCTATATCTATATAACACATAATCCAACAAAACACAAATTTCATGAAAAAAGCTCAAAGTCTTTTACATCTAACTTAAATGTAAAAATTCACTTTATTTTACATCAGTACTTACTTTAAGTTATATGATGCTTATAAGTAGTAATGATGCTTATAAGTTATATGATATATATAAGTAGGAGAGATCCCTATTTAGCGAATTCATTGGGACCGAATATTTTGTTCGTTAATTCGGGGTCCAAGCAAAATACAAATATTTTTGGGTTTGGAAATTATATAATAAGCAACTACATAAAAATTGTCCAAGTTAGAAATTACACACTTTATATTCAACAGCTATAAGTCCTATTAAATGATTATTATCCTCCTATTAACTAGAAATTTTAAAATACTGACTAATAGATGTTTGATAGTCTTTTTTGTTCCTGATTTGAAAGAGTACTTTTAGAGAGACTTCCTTCAGAGAAGAAAATACTGCTTCATTTACATCCTGCTGCATAAGGTATGTTTCCACAGTTCACTGACAATGTAAAGCATTAGAAAATGTGAGTTTTGATAGGAGTTTCATTATCAATTTCTACATTAAAAACGCTTTTTCATTGGATCCGACAAATCAATAATTTCCTCAACTTCAATTGCACAGATAGGCAGTCAGCCATCATGTGACATTATCGAAAAATCTTAAAATACCCGTTGCGTTGTGAAGTAGGATAAGATAAGAAAGGAATTTATTGTCCTATTCAAACCTCACACGATAGGTTACACCCATAACCCATCTACACCTGTAAAATCTTATCATGGTCTGCACCTTTTCCCATCGAAAGTTTCTGCTACAAGAAAAGTGTTTTCCTTGTTCCGGACAAAAAAATATAAGTCATTTGAAAAAAAAAAATTTTTCTTATACAAACTAATAAAAAGCAATTTCAGCTATTGAAATAATTCGTTAACTCGTGGTTTATTATTCGTTAAATAGAGGTTTTTTATCTTCATTTTCATTGGGGAAGAAAAAAATTTGTTAAATTGCGAAATTCGTTAAATAGGCGTTGGGTAAATCGAGGTTCGATTGTATTTTTATTTATATATGAGATAATGTAACACGTCTCACTTTTACACACAAATGAAATGATATAGAATGAACTGTAAAATAAATGAACGTGTTTTTGTGCTGATGATTTTATATGCCTGAAAAATCTGTGACTATAAGCTATATCAAAACTACTTTCCCAAACACTATTGAATTATTGTAGGATTTTGTAAATGCATCGTTTCAGTAAATGAGGATTAGTGAGTCTTTAAAAGGTTTCTCGGACGCAAAAACAGACATATTCTGCTTACTTACGTACTCTTTGAAGTAGGATACATTTGAGAAAACTTTACAAAAGATCAAAGTATATAATCCCTATAAATGAATAATTCAACTTACTTTTCAGACCTCTTCAATATTCTCCCAAACAAATCGAAATTGTTAGCTAGTTTTAAATACAAATAAAATGCGATTGATATCTCTCTAACAGTTTGAGACCTTGTTACTATTAGAAGAGGATATTTGGTTCTATTTTATCGTTATGATAACATTTATTTCTTTAAAAAAACGTATATTTTTATAAAAAGTTTATTTATTATTTATTTTTATTATATTGAATAATTACAAAGTTCTGCTTACTGTTTGGATGCATCTGTTCAAAAATAATATATTTAATTCATATTAAAACATTCATAGTTTATTTCTAGTTCTACTATATAAATTCAATTACAGTAGAGCGTCATTTATCCGAATCAATTGGGACCGGACACCGTTCGGATACGAGATTGTTCGGATAACCGAAAACGGAATGCGATCCATGCAGTATATGATACTGGACACTATAGAAATATTGAAAATCATCACATGCGGGAAATGTGCTTGAAAAAAAAGCCAAATAGGTGCAAAATGTCGCAATTTTACCTTGATTGTGCAAAATAATCACTTATTTTTCGCTGTGTCATTGTACACCTTAGTTTTTTCACTGCAAGGTCTCTGATGCCCTTCAGCAGCAGTTGTTGAGTAGGACAGCACTCTGAGTGTTGTTCGTACCACTCCATAGCTGTCTCTAACGCAAAAAACGCGTCGGCATTTGATGAACCCTTGCTACTTTCGTTTTTGTTGTCTTCGTCTTCATCTGTTTCATCATCGACAGGGTCGGATTCTTCTTGCACGGAAGTCACTATCTCGTCATTATTTAGCATTTGAAATCCACAGCCTTCTGCATCGCATGCCATCCAGGTTTCTACATCAACAAAATTCAACAAACGAGCACGTATACACCCCTCACTTGGAAAAAAAGTGACCTAATATTCTGCGTAGATGTTTACCAAATCGCACAACAGAAATGCCCCAAATATATTCCCTTTGGGTTTTCCCATCACTTTTGGCCTCAAAGGAAGCAAATGTTGAGCATTGCATTGTTCGAAAACGTATCCGGACCTTGATTCGGATATTTGACGCTCCGGATAATAAACGTTCGGATAAACGACGTTCTACTGCATTGCCATTTCAATAAAAGGTTTTATTTTAAGTTGAGTAATAGTAACTAAAAATGGAGTAAATAATTTAAGAATTTTTTTTTTCTTTTTAAATCTATTTATTCAAGTTGAGGTAATCTAATTAATTTATTTAAGAAATGTATTAAAAATTTTATTTTTCCTGTTATTTTTATTTATTTAACTATTACATGATTAAAATTATGAAATATAAGAGAATGGGCTGATAAAACAATACAAATTAAAAAGGTAATTATAGGCATTATTTTGTTCTTCTAAAAATTTCAGAAACTTGGATTTTAATTCTAAAAGTCATTGAACGATTATTATTGTTAAATATTTAAAGCTGATGGATTTTTAGTGTAAAAGTCAAAATTAAACACCTTTTACAAAATATTTTTTTCATGAAGTGTTCAAAAATGTTGTTCTTTTTATGAAATGTAAATGCGTAAATGTATTTTAATTACAAGTATTTTTATTAAATCTAAAGATTGTCTTATTATTCCTCTTTAGAAATTAGAAAATATTTTATTTAGTAACTTAATATTTGAAACGTATTTTAAATCCGATTTGAGCTTTACCGAATATATTATAAGTATGAGGTAGCTTCTTGAATAACTTAATGCATTAAAACAGGAAATTAATATACTTTTTTATTTGATTTTATTTCTACTAACCAAATCAAATTTTTATTCTTTGTATCCTAAATATGATCAAGCTTTATTTTTTTATTTCGAAGCAAAATGTGAAAGAAAAGGACTGTAGAGTTGTGTTTAGAAAATAATTAATAATAAAAAAAATATGAAACTAATTAAATCTTTCAAATTTGCAAACACTTTGAAAGTATGATTGATAAAGATTGTAGAAAATAAAAGTAAAAAAAACTCTTTACGTATTTCATAAAATGACATAAAATATAGAAATGAATATAATCTAGGGAATAAAAATATTTTGAGCTAAAATATAAAAAGCTATTTATGCTTTTCATTTCACAGAACTTGCAAGAAATAAGACGATAGATGGTTCTTCGGAATTTGATGATTTGATTAAGACTGTTGTTTAATGTATATTTAAATTTTCCCTTCCGATAAAATATATGTTTTCATCTGAATATACCCTTTGTTTCAAAATTATTTCAAGCCGAATTTTTTATATTAAAAATAATTATCTTTAAAAAAAATATTCCGGATCTAGTTATTTCCGAGTTTTTTCCTTGGTTATATTTTTACAATTATTTTTTTAATTTTATAATATTTATTCATTTCCTTGCCCACATTAAATAAAGCATCACAGACAGAGATTTTTATATGATTATAGATACTTCAATACCTCACTGCACCCTAAGATCAGGACAGTATTTTTTTAAAAGGCTACTAATGGACTTTTTTGTTCGTATAAAATACACCTACGGTAAGACTAGAGGGTTGCGATTTCGAAGCTCGCTTCGATCAATGATGGTGAAATTAAACAAGATGATGATTTAATTGCGAGTTTGTTGTCCGTTCTGCATAATAGTACCGGACAAATATGTTAATAATTATTGCATAATTTGATTTACCGAATATTTAAAGTTGACGTTAACCAAATTTAAATAGTATTTCGACATTCACATCAAATCTTGAGTTCGAATTCTGCTCGCAACAAAATTCTGATTTAGAAGCTAAAAGTGGAAGGTGCCAACTTAAATAATGTTATCTTCATCTAACTGAAGCTATTAACTGAGAGGTGTGTCTCTTGAAACGACGATCATCAAGCTAACCTTTTTAGTTTTCAATTATACAATTGGCTTGTAAGAAATCGAATCCCTAGAACTAAATGGAAAAAATATCGTGTGCCCTACCTTACATATTTACTAAATTCACATTGACTCTGTCGAGTCCATAATAGTAATAAAGAGAAAAACGCTTCTAACGAAATCTAAAATTTTATTAGAACTCTATTTATCATTAGCATTAATAAAAAGCTACATATGTTTAAAATAAAACAAGCTTTATGTTTTCTTCTTTGTACTCATGCTCTTTCTCGTGCGTCGATATTTATACTTTCTGATATTTTCAGTTTGCGATGGATGCGATGATTGCCTTTACTGTTTCAGATATTGTATGTGGGAAATGTTACAATGTTCATAATATCTGAGTTTGCTCACTTCAATAGGAAGTAGCAAAGAGAGTCGGTATTTTCTCGATTTTCTCAATAATTTGCTTGTGGCAATGATCAAATACAATATTCAGTCTAGTCAATAGTCCAATTATTATAATAGTTCTTCTTTTATGTTTATTTTTCTCAACATAAACCGACATTTCTTTTTAATGCTTAATTTTATTTAAGACCATATTTATTACATCCATCTCAGGCCTTAAATTACTTATAATACTTTTTAATTCAGAGTTAATTTAAGGTGTGATGTGACAATTTGGAAATAAAAAAATTAAACAAAATGATGTCGTCTTCTTTGCTGTTTAAAATGACGAGGTCTGTTGTTATTAATATATTGTCCATAGTGTTATTTAAGAACAAAATTATTACTTCCACGCCGACACCCAAATTCTTTATTCTAACATTTTTCAGCTACTGTTGAAATGTTTCTACCCATCAAATATCAATTCAGAGAATATTCATACTCCCCATAGCACTTCCTTTATTTAATTTGATATTTTATTGCTGTCACAATTTAAAGGAACTTAAGGGCTATTGGCAACGAATCTCTGTCAAGTGACGAGAATGACACGAGAGCTGACTCTCCTATCTCCAAGCTTCTACACCCCGCCAACGGCAGGACCTTGAGCCTCAACAAATTTAACGTACATCAGACTCTCTACACGGTGGGTTTTCAAACACGCGACTCACCCATCAAAAGTTCATGCTGGCTACCACGTCTAGCATTTCCCTTGAAAATGGTTCTTTATAATTATATGGGACATCTTTAAAATCCGTTATAATTATATTTTTCAAGTATATCTACTTAAATATCTTTATAAAAATAAAGGATTTGTTTTAGTTATTTTAAAATTATTACTGAGTAGGATGAACTTTAATTAATTCTTAAAAGTGAGAATTGTCAGAATACTAACAAAAGAAAGTTTTTGTGCTTTTAAGCATAAATTAATTTATAATCAATGTTCCGAGAATTTTTCAAATTTGTTTTAAGATTGCTTTACTTTGCAAAGTAAATATCAACTTAAATAGAGTTTTAATTACGTGGTTAAGTTTTAGTAAACCTGGTTTTGTTATGCAACTAAACATTTTTTGTTGTAACCAAAATTTCATGGTTTTTCATGTTTGTCAAATGCAGCTGCGTGAATTTTTTAATTTAACTCATCGGCTCATCCATAACAATTAATCAAATTCGATCTTAACACTGAAACCGAAAAAGCACTTCTTACAATTGCAATCTCAACATCATCTACGTTCTCATCTCAAATCATTTTAAATAGCAAACCTAATTTGCATGTGTCACTGTTCCTTCGCAAGGTGAGGTTCTCAAATCAATCAAACATTCTACGAAATAGATTTATCTAGAGGTTATTTGAAAACTCGTCATGAACACACTGCAATAATTTTTAGGCATTTTCATAAAAGTATTACAAAAAAATTATAACTAAAAATTAAAAAAATATTCTTATAAAATTATGTAACTTAATTATCGACTTATTTTTTTAAAAATAGATTTATAATACGAAACGTTAGATCATGCACATATTAATAAAACTGGTAAGAAATAAGTTACTTTATTGTCTAATTGCTACAGTCATCATTATTACGGACTAGCTAAAGATATAGATATTTTACTAGTTATTAAGTTTAAAATTTACTTTGTTACCTTCTGAAATAAGAGCAATATAATTTAAATATTGTTAAGATACGATTTAAGAATTCTTTCAGCTGTTTATGAAGAGATTCTAAACTGTGTATAACTCTATTTCAAAATGAGAAGCCTCTTCAACATTAAATTTGTTTAAATTTAGTATATGAGCTCATTTACAGTGGTGTCTTTGAATTTCAAAATAATCAATAAAGTCCTCTTTTTAAATAAAATATGATAAATTTCAAAACCATTTAATTAATCCGTAAATTAAGAGTGAAAAACAAATAACTCTACGTGGGAGGAATTCAAAATGGAAATGACAGTGCCAGAAAAATAACTTAAAATTGAAAAAAATATTACTTGATAAAAAATAATCAAATAATTTGTTGAGAAAGGAATTACTTTCTGTATATATTTATTTAATACATTGTAACATTCTCAGTTAATTTGCAACAAATTAATTTATTCTTAGCTTTGATGTATAGCAGTTCATTTAAAGAAAATAAAAATATCTTATGAATTGTTCTCGCAACCTTCTATGATCTAGACAACTGTAGAAAAGAAGTACTCGACGTACAAAAGAATAGAACTTTATAATATTTCTATAACTTAATCTTTTTTTCTTCTGATGTATTAATTTAATTTAATAATTCAAAATATTTCAATAAATCCTTCAATGGCGTCCTTATTTCTTCGAATGTACTTTAAAAATTATTTTGAAACTGGTATAAGAAGTTTATTTTGGAAATGTTTCGAGATATCATAATTTTTTTTCATTCGGAAGTTTAAAAAACTATTATTATTAATAAGATATTTTTATAATAAAAAAGTACATTTTTGATAAAAATTAATGAAGTTAAAAAATGTATTTAAAAGATAGTTACATACGAATGAGAAATTTTTTGTTCCAAATTGCATTTATTACAGAATTTTATATCTATTTTTTTCTTATAATTTAGTTTAAAAACTAGAAAATTTTGAGTATTTACTTTAAAATTTTCTGATAATTTTTTGCATGCTAGTTTCTCTTAAGAATATGCATAGAAATTTTGTTGAATAATTTATTTTTACAGCTTCAAGTTAATGGGAGTGCAGATCTTTTACAATTCATTTTTTGTATCCCACGTGAATGAAACAGCTATTTACAGTGTAAGTAAGCATGAATAATAATTTCTATAAAAGTAAGATTCTTATTTTTGTGATTCAGATGAATGAAATGAATATTTATAAAGTAACGTATTTTTATTATAACTTTTTAATTAAATATTTTCTAAAAATGTGTGAAAATATCTTTTTTAGCTTAGAATAACTTCACAAATAATTATCTTAGCAATCCCAAGAATCACTATTTATCCAGAATAATTTTATTTAAAAAAATTTATTTTTACTACAATAAATTCTTACTTTGGAGTTGTTTTTCATTCTTGAAAATAGCGACATTTTAAATGCATTAGTATGTTGCAAAACCTGTTAACCCATTAAGTTATTGGTATTACTGAATGATCGCAGTATACACAATGATATGTATTTCATTTTTTCAGTACCATAAAAAATTAAAATATTACAATCAGACTTGTTAATACTTCAAAATATTAAGTGCAGCTAGCATTAGTAATTCAGCTTTTTATTCTGTCTTGTAGTAGGTTTAGTAGTAAGAATCTAACAATTGAAAATGGCGTGGAAGAGAAAGGGTATATCTAGCTTCGTGTTCCATACTCATATGTATCTATAAAACATTTCTATAAACATATTAATATTATTAAAACTGCAAATATAAAAAAATTATGTTGTTTCTAAATCCTTATGTATAATAATTATACATGAATAACTTAACACAGTGGCAAAACAGCCTATGAGGGACAAGGCTTACTGTGCCCATTTCAGTATACGTGACCTTTGACCCTGAGGTGCATGAATGGATATTCCGGTCAAGTGGTCAGTCTGACGTGAAACCCTCAGTGTTAAGTTCAAAAACAAGATTGTTACTCATTTATTGACCCACTTAAGGGATGAAAGGTTGAGTCAACCTTGACCAGCCCGGGGTTTGAACCTCGGACCTGTGGTGTGAAAGCACGATGCACTAACCACTCAGCCACTGAGCTTTAATTATACATTAGTAGCAAGTGTAATATATGTATATGTTGTGTTACCATTTAGTCACACTACCTTTTTTTTAGATATCATCTTGGGGACCAGTTATTAGTTTGATAGTTTATCTGTCCAGCTCTGCCCTTTCTTTCGTATAAATATTCATCATTTGCAACAAAATTTGGATATGTTATTAATCCAGACAATATTTTTCTTCCTTTTTTTTAAATAGTTATTTTATTTTAATCTTTTACAGGGACACAAAACTCAAAAATGCAAAATGTTATTTTTGACGTTATCAATTTGACTAAATCATTTAGCATTTGATATCGGAACTACACAAATACATTGCAATGATACTACGAAGGTTATCGTCATATTATTATTACATAATGATAAAAGAAAGAGATTGTGCACTATAATGTTGAGATGGCAATCGATCTACTACTAAAACTGATGATCGTGAAATATGTTATATTAGATATGATCAAATGGACAATTTTGCTGAAAATATATCAGGAAACAAGAGAAAAGGATGTGTAGGAGAGTTGTATGAATCAGTGAGACGTACAAGAAGAAAAAAAGTGATGTAGGACTTTGAGTGGGATTTTTTTTTCAAATAGTGTACTTAATAGTTTTTTTTACATATCCATGGAGGTAGAAATTTTTTTTTTTTTTGGTATTATGTTGGCAGTTTTATAGTTAATTTGTGAACTGTGTACAAAGTATTACTGAGTAAATAAAATAATAATAATTTTATTTCGGTCATATAAAGAATCTGCATAAGCATGGGGTCACATACTATATTTCCTGAATCTGACATCTGAAATATAAAAAATACTTCCACTCTAGCAACATCAATAATGATAATTTGGTGCGATATAAATATTTTAAAGAGAAAAATTAGACTACTTACTTATTTAACTCTTTATCTACCGCATGATTATTTATTGCAATTTTTTCGTGCAATATTTTTTTTTGAATCACTACATTGACAATTAAGGGATATACATAAACAAAATACTTAACTTTGGGGGATTTAATCCGTTAAAGCTAATTAATTATATTAGTACTTCAAAGTACCGTAAGTACCAAAGGTCTAAAATATTCTCATAATGCAAAAAACCCGAATGGCTTTTTTAACGGATTTTCAACTCTTAAGAATGCTAAGTAACCAGAGAACATTATTACAGCATAAAATATTAATTTTTAAAAATTATAAAATTTTAAACATTTATTTATTTTTTACACGTATAAAATCAGTTTTTACGCTTAAAACTAATTTGATGATATTCAAGGAAATGGTTTTTCTTTTCATTAATACACAAAAATTCATTACACGTTGTGCATTTTGATTCAGGTTACAATTGAATGTTTTTTTTAAATACTGCATTCTGAGGTAGGAAATACTGTATTTTCTGAGCATGAACTACTGCACCTTGAGTCTTATTCAATCTTTTAATCACCATCTTAAGAATTTAATGAAAAATCCAGCAGGTAAGTTACTGGGACGTCTTCATCTGAAGAATCCTCGGTTAGTACATCACTGCTTTCAGATGGTAGATTTTGTAATAAATTGAAATCGTCTTGAGAGCTGAGCTTTTTTCTGGACACTCTAAGAAAAGGGGAGAAGTAAATAATAGCACCTTGAAACCTCCTATTTTTTTTAATCTCAGTTACACATAAAGAAATAAAAAATGCTAATTTCTGAATAAATTATAGGATATTTCATTTAATTGCGTGATAAAAAAACAAGCTCTGATTCAAAGATCAAAATTTTTCGAAAACGTTAAAACAAAAAGATAAAAATGCAAAATAAATAAGTACAACTAAAAAGAAATGCCAAAAAAGCATAACTCTATCGCGCTATAGTAATGACGCTACAACACACACAAAAACAAATAAAAATAAGCTACATGAACGAAACAAAGACTTGAGAAAAAAAAGTTCTTGCTTTTACAAGCAGTGTGCTGTCGGTACTTATAAGTACCAGAAAGTTACTCAACTGTAAAATTAACTATATGCTGTGTTCACTTAAAATAAGTAGTCAAATCGTTTTCTTATGTCTTATCTAACATACAAAAAAATAAGGCACTTTCCTTTTGACATTAAATACGTTTTCAGAATCTTTACAATCCGATCAAAATATCAGCTGAAAACGCAATTTCTGTTTTAAAACTATTCGCCTTCGCCACCAAAATACACTGGTGTCCAAAAGTTAAGCATAAATCGTAAAATGCGAAAAACATGGAGTAAATATTCGTAAAATTATTCCAAATTTCTTGAGGATATTAATTGGGTGAAGACGAAGCATTGGGTTTATGCAAATCTTTTCTGTCGACTACGTCCTGCGCGAAACACCGGCGCATATCGGAACGCGGAGAAACCGATTCACGCAGCATAGGCAACTCAGACAAGTTTCGCTGTGCTGTGCAAAGGAACGTTGTTAACCATCAAACAAGGTGAATAATGGCACAGAGACGCCAATTGGACATGTTTACGAAAGGAAGAATCGTTGGCATGCTGGAATTCTCACGATCACAAACCGAAGTGTCTCGAATTCTGAATGTGGACCAGTCTGTGATCTCAAGACTGTAGCAGAGGTTTCACAGAACGGGAGATGTTACCCACAACCAGTATCAGGTCGACCAAGAGTCGCAACCCCTCGCCAAGACCGATATCTGGTAATAAGTGCGCGACGTCAGAGGGCAGTACTGCCAGAGCAATGGGTTCAGCGCTCACAGTCGCCACAGGAATACGAATTTCGATACAAACTGTTTACAGGAGACTCAATCATGCTAGCCTGTATGACAGAAGACCAGCAGTTTGCATTCCCCTCACGTCTGCGCATAAACGCGCTCGTTTGAACTGGAGTTTGAACATCAACATTGGAGTGTGGGAGAGTGGGCCAATGTGATGTTCAGTGACGAGTCCCGGTTTAGTCTGAGTAGTGATTCTCGGCGGGTAACGATATGGAGAGAACGTGGAACACGTTTTGAACCAAGAAACATAACGGAAAGACATCATTTTCCATCAAGGGCGTTATGGTATGGGTAGGCATCATGATGGACGGCCGCACAGACCTCCATTTCTTTGACACGGGGTCTATGACTGCTCAAAGATACAGAGACGAAGTTCTTGAGCCTTATGTTCGCTTGTTTCGAGTGCTGTCGGTCCTGACTTCATATTCATGGATGATAATGCGCCATGTCACCAAGCAGTGCTGATTGATGACTTCCTTGAAACGGAAAACATCCAGCGCATGTCGTGGCCTGCGAACTCTCCTGATTTAAATCCTATCGAACATGTATGGGATATGCTAGGGGACTAATTGCAGCTCTTTCGCACCCACCAAGCTCCGTTACAGAACTGAAGAGAGCTCTCCAGAAGCTTGGAACCGTTTGAGCCCACAACTTATTCATCATCTCATAGCAAGTATGGTAAATCGCTGTGCAGCTTGCCTAGCTGTCAGAGGTGACCACACGCCTTCATCACGCTTGCAGCATTAGTATTTTATTTAATGTTTTCTTTCATTTTTTCTTTAAAGTGTGAATCCTTGCTATGCTCAGTTTTCTTTCAAACTGCTACTTTGGATAATAAAATTAATTAAAATTCTTTTGATTTGCTTCCTTATTTTATAACCATTTTACACTCGCATATCACGTTTCCCGCCATTCTGATTTACAGTTCCTTCTTTATTCACATAATTATCAATTATGCTTAACTTTTGGACACCAGTGTACTTATCATTGAACCTGTGCTTCCATGTATCCTAGACGAGTGGAATTAAAAGAGTGTGTTCCTGCTAAATATCGTCAGAATATTAGTAAAAATGTTTATTCTGTGTAATTTGAAAGTGTATGCTACTTACCGTGTTAAGTACCATCGGTAGATAAAGTGTTAAATTAAAATATGTATTTTTATAAAAAATACCTTTAGATTTTCGCTTTACATTGCTTCTTTACTTTAATGTTACAATAATTTATTTCTTCTACTTATGTAAACATGATATTTCGAAAACATTAAAAATATTCATTTGATTTTTCAGGTACTTTTAATAATTTCGATGTCTATTATTTAATTTAGTTTAATTAAACCTCAATCTCACCAGTAAACTAATACTTAATAAGTGACTTAATATTGTTCAAATTAAAATATGTCTACGTATATGCAAATTTAAATGAAGATATTTCGAATTTAAATTTCCTCATTTCAATGCAACTTCGTTAGTACGAAAAATTATAATTTAGGCTGTGTAATACAAAGTAAAAATTGCTTATTATCATTTTTAAGAAATCTTTTGTTCAGAATATTTAAATAAAACAGATCTGAAGAATTTGTAATATAGCTCAGTAATTTAGAGCATTAGTATATAAACTGTTTTCATGCAAAATAATAAGCAATTGAGAATATTTTGATAATCATATATTATAAATAAATCCATGTATTTCCATTAAAAAGATATTATTTTAGAAGTATATAAGAAGTACCCTCCATTCCCCAGGTTAAAACTCTGTTCCTGAAATTAAATAAAATTCAAATCAAATACTTAGCATTTTCTATTGATAAAATTGTTCAATATGTTAAATATATAAAAGAGTGATAACTTGAACTTTCAGCAAATGTGTATTTTCACTTTTACATTGTATGGCAATAAATATGTATGTCTATAAATATGTTATAAATATATTGAAACATAAATTTATTTTGAAATAATTAATATCAGAAATGAACTTTTTATGTATCACATGTTATCAGAAATGAACTCTTTGAAACAAATGAAGATATTTTATAAAATTTAAGTAATATTATACCAAAAATACTTACGAGGCTTAGTTTAAATAATTTGTATGAAGTATCATTTCCATAAGGCTGTTACAGATAGCTTCAAATAAAATTTCAAAAATTGTTTGATATTAAAAAAATAAGGGCCGTGGGTAGCCTAGTGATTAGAGCATCGGACTCCAGACCGGAGGGACAGGGTTTGTTGCCCGATGCCCCAAATACCCTCCGACTACACACGGAATACGTGCTCGTTAAATCAGTGGGTCCGAAAGTCTTGTGGGCGGTCGCAGCTGAACCCACGGGTGCAGGAGGCTGGAGAATATTTCCCTCTCCTCCAGTTCCATGCCTAAATTGTGGAGGTGGAGGTAGGTGGTGTAGCCATCTATCTTGAAAAAGTCCAACCTGTGTCTCAGGCTATGGCAACCTTCTTTCCTTCTCTTCTGGAAGGAACTAACTACAACAACATTAAAAAAATAACGGAATAATTTAGAAATTAAGTATAATAATTCCCTTAGAATTTAGGTCCCACATTATGCTGATATGCTATATGAAATCTTTCAGATTATATAATTTATTATTTGCAAATATGACTTTTTGTGTTTTTTGTATCATGATGTATTCCAATATTTTTAAATAAATTACGGAAAATTATTTCTTGTTTTTCAGTGGGAATCTTTAATCGCAAATATCGGAGGTAACATGGGCTTGTTTCTAGGATTATCTCTTGTTACTATTGTAGAACTTTTCGAATTTTTGATGCAGATGATAACTAAATTATTTAGTCCAAAAAATACAGATGGATACAAAACTAAAACATATGTCCAAAATTTCTGACTGTCCATTGTTACTTTCTGTAAAATAGAATATTTATTTTATAATTTGAATGTATAATAAAATTTTATTTGTTCATATATCTTGTTTTTCCTATTTTACCACAAAAAGAAAACTTTAAACCATTTCTAATTTGATTTTTAATATGCTTTCTCTTTCTCATTTTTATTCAATGCATTTAAATCTTTCGAAAGACATTGAAAATGCATAATATCAGTAGGAAAAAATTATCCTTATAAAATATATTACGTATGTCCAGATTTTTAAAAATGGTAAATATTGTTCAGCAGCTAACAAAGTAAATGCATGGCATTTAATAATTTTTTCTTTTTCATTTTTGCTTATTTCTTGAATGCATTTTAATTTATATTAAGTTTTCAATTTCTTAAAGTTTTTAAAATTTTTTTCACTCAAAATAGTTCTTTCACTCCATCTTTTTAGTTTGATAAACTTGTTATATTTCTCCTTTTATTTTCTGCTATTTTTATAGTAGATAAACAAAAATAGACTATAAGATAATAAAGTAACCAAAAAATTATTTTCAGATATTTTATTTTTTATTTTCTCGTGAACACGTTTCCCCAACTAATGTAGGTTGTTTAACTGGATTATTGAATAAATCATTTTGAATTTAAATTCGTTCCACATCCAATGGTACGACAAAATAAACCAATGAAAACATAACTCCATTAGCTGTTGAAAGATTCATCATCGAAAATTGAGATGTCTTTGAATACACATTATGACATCGGAAGCATAAAATGAGCCGAAATCTAAATTATGTCCCAATTTCACGACGTCTGCGGAGATTGTATCCAGTCCCAAAAATCGTTAAACACCATAAGTCAAACAAAAAAAAATTCAAGCATTTTTTTATCTCTTGATATCTTACCCATTGATATGACAACTTCATGCATTTTAATGATTCCAACTCTTCTTGTAAATCTAATAATTTACGTTTGTTGGTTCAAAAAGTTATCAACTCAGAAAACTTCTTTTATATGAAACAAATAATTCTCAAAATACAGCTAATGATAGGGTACATTATACCATACAATATTAATAAAAGGAAACGTGTCCCTCTATGGGGAAACACTATATGCTTCAAGTTTGTGGTGTTTTGTGTCTTAACAATAAAATAGATTATAGAACTGTTAAATTATCAAGGTAAATCATGTCTTAGTTGATGATATATAAGAGTTGATGAAAACTTTAATGTTATTGTGGCATTGGCACGAATGCGGCCGTCAAAGGCCTGATAATTTTTATTAATATCTGCAAAAGTTTCTTACTTTGAAAGTACCCATAACAAACAACTGCAATATTACGGCCAATGGAGCATAAAATATGACAGAAGGAAAAATAGTTTTTTGGAATCTATAAACAAAAATACTCTGTGAATTATTTATCTTTCTACTTTGCGTTTTACATCAAAATGTCTTTCGTAAAGCTGTATTGAATATGAAAATTGATTGATGCAATCATGAAACATACATATTGCTCAATTGCGTACACTTACTCTCAAATAATTTTGAAATTTTCTTGAATCCATATAATTCGAATACTCCGATATTCTGTATTGCACAAAAGTAAGATGAGGTGATGCAAGATGCATTTTTGAGCCAATTTGAAAGCTGAAAGACTAGATAGTGTCATTCTTCTTTCAGCCTCAATGGCCTGTGGAAGTTGAAATTTCAGATGAGACAACTAATCTTTTGGACTTTGCATTTTTCACTAATAGTATCTGTTCCATGATATCACTTGGCCGAAGTTCATAAGCACGCGATCCGTCATCAATAAACATCAAGCAAAAAAAATTTAAAAACTTACATCTGTCAGATGAAGAAGTTTAAAATCAAAATAAAAACAAAATTCACTTTATTGATGCTGTCTGGTGTCATCTTAGAAATTTTAAGCATACTGCTTCATTTGATATATTCTAGTTAAAAACACAACTTGTCTCACCTCCAGATGTTAATTACAATGGAAGCAATAAATAAAGATAAACTTAAAAGCTATGAAGTTAAGACGTAAAATCGTTCTTCCTAAATTTAAACAAAGGTTTCAATGTCATTGAAAGAGTTGGATGTTTTCTGTAAGCGTTTAATGTGGACTGGGAAATAATGTGAACGGATTTACAGCTTCAGTTAATTGAATTGCCAGCGGACCAGTAATCCCTAAAAGTTGTTTTTCACCGTAAGAAAATTAATATTCTATAAGTCTTTGATAAAATGCACTTTCTTGAATCGTTTATCTCATTCTGAAGGTATGTATGTGTTAGCGGTAGATGAGTTCAAACTATATGCTGAGGATCTTTCAGAAATTCAGTCACAACGTCATTGAAGAATTTTCAAAATGCATTACTTATTTAGTTTACGGTGGTTTTTCTCTTTTTTTAAAAAACAATTTGCTCCTCATTTTTTATTTTTTTTTTATTTTTGCGTTTATTTTTATTACAATTATTATCAATTTTTCTGTCGACAACTGTATAAAGAAATAACATAATAAATGAAATATAAACATTTATTACAATTTGAAATTTACATTCTCTAATATTATCAAATTTAAGAAATTTCCCAGGAGTTTTTCTTCAATTTATATTTCTAAAATTTTGAATGATATTTAATTAAAAAAATCATAGTAATATGATATCAAAATTTACAATAGATACTGAAATTAATTCTTGAAACACACACAATTGTAGTCATGTATAATTTGATCCTTAAAATTTCCCAAATAGAGTATAAATGTTTTTTGTTATTATTTTTTAATAAATTTATATTTATTTCCATATTTAATAAACTAATGGAAAAATTTAGAATATAAATTTTCCCAAGGATTTGTACATTATTATAAATTTGTACTTAACTGCATGAGAATCACTTTTCTCAACATTCAAATTTCTTTTTTCGTCTTTCAGCTTTGTGAAAACAAATATTTAAAAAAAACACAAAAATATGATATACAAAACATTTGCTTTATAAATATCAGCTTACAGCCATGCAAATAATTTTATTTCGTCTTACCAGAAATATAAATAAAAAATCATCAAATAGTTCGAAATTTCAATAGTAATTTTTTTGCATTCAGTTAGCCACTTATGGTAAAATAAAACTGATTAAATATGTTCATCAATTCATATTTCATATTCTTTAATCTTTTCTCATTGCGTTTTCTAATAAAAAAAACACACTTATTAATTCTGTGAATACTTAAATATGTGAATAAAATAAATTGACTTCAAATTTTTTTGCAACTTTTATTTTTACGTATTATAACTTTTTAGTGCCATTTTAATAACTTACACTTCTAAATTACAGAACTAAGTACTGGAAATATAAGCTATCAGGAATCGGAAACCAAAATTAGACCATTTTTTATTAAAACGAATCATTCATGTACTTTTGGAAATCTTTGGGGTTCGTGGGTAAAGCTGATTTCCTTTATTCTAAATTTCATTTAACAAGAAATTATTTTCCCCGTACAATTTTCTCAACAATGATTCCCAACATGTTTCAGAGAATGATTCGAGCATTAGCTATTTTGTTTCTTAATCCGAAAACTATACAAGACGGTCCACACATAGTTGAACTACAATAATTTAAAATTTCAAAATGAAAGTTGCCTCCAGAGAATGAGATGGTAAGACTTAAGAACAATACTTTTTCTTTCAAAATGATTTATCTATTTCTATCTCAGTCTCTCTTATTAGGAACTCTAATAATTTATAAGGAAACTTTTCCCAAATGTCTGCCGGTGTAGAATACTTCAAATGTAATGAAGCAGTTCTAAAAAGACAGAAGATTAGACTCGATTGGTATTCCTATAGGATTCTCGGTAAAATGTAAATCTTTGCTCTGGAGACTTTTCACTACGTAGGGATAGCATTACTGAAACTGGGAATTTAATAGTAGTACGTGTTAAGACAAGTTAAATATAAATGTTTACTCCTCAGTAAAACAGACTCAAAGCTTATGGAAATAATAAATATTAAAGCATACTTTCAAATCTAAAACTCTTAAAAAATGAGTAAGAATTCGTATAAGATGGTTCAATCTATATAGTTTCCAAAAACTGCTTGTAAAAACGTGGATATCAAGGCAATAGAGTTCTTCCAACTTATTCATTAAATCCTTTTTAAACTTTGGCTAATTTTTTAGAATAAATATATAAATAGAATTTTATAAACAGGATTAAACACACACTAAGGGCTTTAGTTAGTGTTTAATTTATTTTTCTAAAAATGTCCAAAATGCAAAAGAAAAACAATAATTAAATAAAATAGGAAAAGAATCTTCTTCAATGGCCCAATAGCCCTGGCCTTCTCCAGAAGTCTCTCCAGGCATCTCTACTTTAGGCAACTGTGTACCAGTTTTTGAGCTTTAAAATATTTAGGTCTTTTTTGACACAGTCAATGCATCTTATCGGAGGTCTGCACTGAGGTCTATTTCTCATGGGCTTTACCAGAAAGATTTTTCTTGCAGCAACGATCCTTTTTTCATTCTAGCCAGATGACCAGCCCATTTAAGTATAGAAAAAAATTACTTGATGAAAAGATCTAATATTTTTTCCTTATTTTAAAACTATCGTTGTAGTCATCAAATGTTTCTTAAAAATTCTTAAGAAATTTATCACAAATGTTTCAAATAATCTGTTTTATGACGAAATATGTATTTATACTTGAAAAAAATATTCCTAAGACGCAATCACTCAAAAAGTGCTTGCGCAGATACAACTGGACTTTGCGGGCTACTTTGGAAAACATTATAATCCTCGAGCACTAAACATATTATCTTTATATTAGATTTGAATCCATTGCAAACATTTATTGGAGTGAAATTTAAAACGGAATGAAAATTATTATTGTTGTTTTCATGACTTTTCAAGTATACAAACATAGACAATTTAATAAAAAAATGCAATGATCAAATATGCTAGCTCTAGAACAAGCAGTGCGATAAAGCTATAGGAATCAAGCGTGATGCTGCGGGGAGGGGGGGGTCGCTACAATGCAATACAGCTTACTTCTAATATGTATAAAACAAAAGTAATGTAATAAAATAGAAACAGTTATGGGATATATTTATTTCAAAACACTACAGTAAAAACTAAAGCATTTCTCAAATTAATAGAATTTGAAAAATTGCAATGAATCTCGCGGGCTGCAAAATTATTCAAGGCGGGCCGCGGGTTAGCCACCCTTGTCATAGAATTAGGAATATAAACCCAACTTTCCGATATTATTTTCGATTATCTTGTCTTTCAGCTTACAAACTGACTCGAAAACGCATCTTGCACTACCTCATCTTACTATCGTGTACATCAAGGGTGTCAAACTCAAAGGCTAACTTGGGACAAGCAAACAAGATTTATCTTCCGATGGGCCACAAAAAAAATAATATTTATAGAAATGTAGGTTTATTTCAAATAATACATTACAAAAAACGTATATAAAAAATAACAACAAAAATTTAATGTTTGCGTCCTGACGCTTGATATATCTTCTCTGCTGCTATATTTCCTATTTCGGAAGAAATTTTGTTCGCAGTGATATCTTTCAAAACTGACCCAAAGTGAGCGTCATTAATACTGTTTCTAACAATAGAATTATTTCCTTTTGAACTGAAAGTAACTGCTCTCACCTATAAGTATTTGCAAGCATAGAACTAATTTCATATGCGAGTATTTTCAAACGTGGCTGGTAGATATTTGTAAAATTCACGCACACCCACTTCAATGAATTTTGCCTTCAAATTTGAGTCACACTGAATCTCGATCGCCTTCATTTACATATGGCTGAGTACTGAGTCTATAGTTATTGAGAAAATCAAAGAAAACAAACAAAATTTGTCTTCCAAAGAATTGAGCTCTTTAAATATTGTTTCAAATCCAAATTTGGAATTTTTCTGCGTATTTTTGATTCGATGCAGTAACATCTAAACTTTATTTGATCATGCTGTAACGCCGGGTATCGTCTAAATCTTTACTTTTCAGTTGCTTTTCACAAATTTTATATTATTGTGGGCCAATTTATTGGCTGGGCCGGAAAAATGTTCGTTGCGGGTCACGCGGACCGCAAGTTTGACACCCTTGGAGTACATCATATCTGAGAATTCAGATTGTAGGGATTCAAAAAAAATCTCGAAATTGTTTGAAAGTAAATCCACAAATTTAAGCAACATTTATATAAATTTCATAATTATAAAAGTTTTCATGTCTAAAAGGGTTTTAAGTGGGTCATATTGATGTCTAGCGCAATGTAGAAGGATAACATCATTCCCAAGGTACTTTTTATTAAGCTTTCAAGAAACTTAGTTACTTTCACTGTTTTAACTTTGAGAGGGAGGAAGGGTGCTCCAATAGTTGTATAATAGTAGTTGCTTGTTATGTGTACGTTGAACGCTGTAAATTTATCCAGGAATTAATGAAAAACATCATACAAAAACTATTATGCAACAGCATAAACACCAATCCCGCAATAATTGTAAAGTTTTCATCAACTAATCTTATAAATAATATTAGTTAAGCAGTACATATCGCATATACCGTAATAATGGAACAAAAATTTAATTGATCAATCTTTGACTACAACAGTAAAGTGAAATGTTTATTTACAGCTTCGACCTTTCAATTTTTCTAGATAAGCTTACAATTCCAAAAAAAAAGCACATTAAACACCACCAGTTTGGAGCATACAGTGCTTGACAATTCTCCATCGGAGAAATATTTATTTCATATTAGTATTGTGTGCTTCAATATAACCTATTTTAACAGGGGCGTAACGGAAAATATTAGGGCCCCTCTGCAAAGGCAGGTTTTGGGCCCCAAGCCCTAATATGTACTTGTTGTCAGTCAGGCTTTCGGCCCCCTAGAATTCCTGTGCCCTCCCGCAATGCGGGGGTTGTGGGACTGTACGTTACGCCACTGTATCTGAAAAATGTTGTCTGAGAATCATTCGTTTAGTTTATAAAAAAAAATTTTGATTCGAAAACCTTTTTCGAAATTCTTCATTTTTTCGTACCTGTCCTTATCCCGACATTTTCTTTCTGTTTCTTTTTTTGTTTGGTCATTGAATTTTCTTAAAGCAGAAATGGGAAAAATGTATAATATATAATTTTTAATACTCCTACGATTTTATTGCCCCTGTGAGACACATTAAAATTATGAAAAAGCATTTCCAAGATAATTTATCTTTAAAGACATGATTCACTGAATTAAAATTTACGTTTTTCAGTAGACATTTTTAATTTCCGTATTGCACGATATTGACAATATTAACAGTTAATAATACTATAGTATATATATCATAAGTATAGAATATATAACATCAAATAGAAAACATAGATCTGTCCATTATTTTTCCATTCAGTGGTAGTATTCCTTTCTTTGCGTACATTTTAAATGGATTATGTATATAGTGTTATTTAGTTTTAAGACCTGAAAAGGGTAAGGCTGTCAGTTTTAAAATTGATACTTATGCTTTCTCTAAGGTTGTAAGATTAAGGAAAACCAGATAAGTATTATGATCTATATCCCAATCAGAGTGGACAATTCGCCAATGCTAATTCACTTATTCTTCACAGCGATATTACGCATTGATTTTAATGGGTAGATTAGAATTTACTCAACAATGTTCAGCATTAAAGGTCTAATTCATTATACGCAACCTGAGGCCCATGGGCCGCATGTGGCTCGCCGGCCTTTTCTGAGTGGCCAGTCATGTCCCATTGACTAAAAAACTCTATTATTGAAGAAGAATGTACAAAAATTTAGCGGGAAATTCTATCAATCAAGTAATCAAATCCGTCAATTTATTTTCACAATTTGCTTTTTATAGTACAATGTAAGCAAGAGGTTTGGTCAAGATAAAAAGAAATCGAAACTACCCGATTACTCAGTAAGAAAATGCATAAAAGTAAACATGTTTGTGTGTGTTTGATAGAAAGATTAATATGGTATGAAAATAAAAGCCAAACATTAGTTTTAATATTTTGATCAACTTTCTTTGTCCAATGTTGCTATGATCTTATAATGTGTTTTATCCATTATCCTCATGCTGCGGCCCGCGTGATATACTATTATGTGTATGCGGCCCGGCGGGAAAAAAGGTTTAGTACCC